>JABLTG010000085.1:0-84565 GCA_016618085.1 Neovahlkampfia damariscottae
AAGATTATTTCAATTGTAAATATTGTAATTTTTCTCTTCCAAGAGATTATAATGGAACAAGAAATATATTTCTGATGAATATACAAAATTTTATTGGAAATCCAAAAACTGCCAGTACTGCTGGCGACGGTCCTATCCCGAAAGAAATCTTGATTTTAATGTCTGGTCTGATTAATCAGAATGAACGGAAAAGTCAGTTTTAAGATAGGGGATAAATTGTATGTTTGACCAATTATCGACTTTTATATAATTTTGGAGATGAAATTTACTTTTTCACATTTTCCACCTCCTTCCAAAAATTTCTGTTTTTTAGAATCTCCAAAAAATTATCCAATCATTTTGCTAAAATTTATTGGTTGATGTTCACTTCAAAGTCATCAGCAGAAGAATTTCTAGAAATGAAAGCATTAAAAGGACAATTGGCTTCTAAGCAATCTTTTATCTCACAATCACTTCAAATGGATGATTCTGAAGTCGATCACGCAAAAAAACTCAGAGATGTGCCAAGTAAAAAAAAATAATTTTTGTAAATTAACTTCACAACAGCAATAATAAGGATTGATACTTATTATGAAAAAATAGAAAGATATAAAATAATGACAAAAGAACAAATAGAAGCGGAAGAATCTATTTACAAACCAGAGCCAAAAAAACAAGAAGAAATTATAAAATGCTCTAGTTGCCATGAAGCGCCTGTTGAAGTGAAATTAAATGATTGTTGTGATCACATTTTTTGTGGTGATTGTTTTTTTATATTATCTTCAAACGGAGACACTTGTCCAATCTGTACAAAACAATTTAAAACAGCCACTCATTTATACACCAATAAAAGTATAACCATGGAATAAAAAAAAAAGAATTTATTTTTTGTATGCCTCTTTTATTGTGCAGATTACTTCATGAGTGAATTCTTCAGAAACTAAATCAATCATTGGTTCCCAAATTGTTTTCAAATTTGTTTTGTTGATAGAATCATCATATGATTTGGAAATTTTTTTTTTTACATTGGAGATGTCAGTATAATCTAAATTAATTAATTTGTTGATTGTTTCATCCATTCCTTTCCAAATAAAGAATCTGTTTTTCTGAGAAACTTCAACATTTGAGTAAAACTTGATCATTTTACATATTCTATCAATAGGATCATTTTTTCCTTCTTTATCACCTTTAAATGCTGTTATAAAAGTTTTAACTTTTTTCATGTATTCTTCATGCTTTTGTGGATATCAGAATTTTGGAATTCACAAGTTGCTTGATCAATTGCAAAACAATGCATCAATTTTGAATTTATTATCAAGTTATTAGGATTACCCTCATGCTCCCATAAAATCCTAAGAAATAAATTTTAAGTTTTTTGAAATTTTACCCAGTTGGCATTCTGTCCCAATTATTTAAAATTACATCAAAAATCACAATTCTTCCAATATCTTTCAGTACATTTTCGCTCAATAAACATTTTTCATCAATGTCTCCTAACTCGTGACTGTTATCAACAAACTCCATAATCATGAAAAATGGCCTAAAAACTCTGAGATTTCAAGAAAAAAAACCTTGAAAAAGTTTTGGTTGGATCCGCCAATTCTTCAATTTTTTTTGTGATATCATCATATTCCTTGGATTTACCTTGTTGAATTAACCTTACTTTTGGAGCACAAACTCCAAGGATTTGAGCTAGTTCAGAAGCAAACATCTCTTCAGCAATATTTTGGTTTGATTAAATGACAATAACTTTTTTGTTCTCGGTTAAACCAAATAAAACACCAACAGAACCGTTTGAGGACTCCGCCATTGATGTAATTTTGCTCCAATCTGTTTTGTTCAAATCTTCTGATTGAAACTCTGAATTCTTTGAGTTTTATTGGTTCTATGATTTTGGTTTGTGGTATTTTCTTTGTTTTAATTCCTTCCTTTGGAAAGTCAAGTGCAGGTGGAGGGCCAGGCATTTTAACACCACTTTTCAGTTTTTTCCAACATCCAATCAAATTGTATTACACTTCAATGTCTTCAACAACAGAAGAAAAAACACAAGAAATAAAAAAACCAACAACTACAAAAAGAAAAGTCAGAAAGGCCAGAGTACAAGTTGAAAAAGACAAAGGACCTGTTTTTCAAAGAGAAGAAGGAGGTCAAGATTATAATATTTGGTATCACAAACACATTGGTTCCAAAAGAGAAAGATTTGGAGTTGAACTTGAAAAATCAGCAACAAGAACAAATATATCAAAAGATAGTGGTTGGAGTATTGGATGTTCACAAAAAGACCCTTACTTTTGTTTATTTTTTGCAAAAGGTGAATGTAGTCAAGGTCCTGATTGTAAATTTATGCATAGATTACCAACTAAACAAGATGAAGAAAGAATACCGATTACAAAAGATGTTTTTGGACGAGATAAATATGCGGTCGATAGAGAAGATATGATGGGTGTTGGAAGTTTTAATAGAGAATGTAAAACTTTATATGTTGTAAATTTGAAAAATTTACCTGGAAATGAATTAGATGAATCATTAAAAAAACATTTTAAAGAATTTGGAAAATTAGAATTTATAAGATCCTTTCCTGAAAAATGTTTTGCTTTTATAAAATATGAACTTCGTTTATGTGCTGAATTTGCAAAAGAAGCAATGAATTTACAATCTTTAGACAATGGTGAAGTTATTCAAGTCAAATGGAGTCAAGACGATGTTAATCCAATGGTCCAATCAAGTGAAAACTTAGCAAAAAGACAAAAGTTAATGGACAAAATTGAACAAAAAGGAATTGATATCAAAGACTTACCATTCAATTATCCACAAAATTATAAACCTTCAGATACTAAATTACCCGAAAATTTGGAAGAAATTAAAAAAAAATTTGGAGAACAAATTCAAATGAATCAAGAGTTTCAAAACTACACTCAAGTATCAAAAGGAACCGATAATTTAGATTACAATAATTATGTTCATTCAACTTTTAAAGATGCAAAATTAAGAGAAAAAAAAAGAGAAGCTGAACAAGAGGCTTTCAATCAACAATCAAAAATGATAAATTCAAAAGTATCTGCGCCTTATCCAGATACAGACAAACAGTATGAAGGTATGAGTGATGAACAAAAACAATATATGGAATATTATAAGCAATATCAAGAATACATTCAACAATATTCAAATTATGATCCTGAAATTTACAAACAATTCAAACAACAAGAAGAAAAATAAAGTTTCAAATTTTATTTTGAGTTTATTTTCATTGGTGGAAAAAATACGTCAAGATGAACAAGGATACTGATGACAAGTCTTACAAAATACAAACTACCTTTCAAATAAAAAAACATGAAAAAGAAACCTTTTTTTGGGGTTTTCAACAAATTAAGGAGTTAACTATCAATGAATACGGATGTTTGGAGTTTGATTTGACAAGGTTGGAAAATAAGGAACACTGGTTTTGTTTGTCTGAAACATATAAGAGTACCTTATATTTTAACTTTCACCAAGAAACAGAACACTCAAAAAAATTTGAAAAAATCAAAGTAGAATGTTTGGTCATTGATTCAGTTCATGTGGAACCTCCTATTCAGTTTATAATTGATAGAGAAGAATACAAAATCTACAAAGAAGAATATGTCAAATCATTGAAGAATTTTATTGACTACAACTATCAAGCACTATATGCAAACCTCAGCTGGATGCTTTTATTTGAAAAAGAAGATGCCAATTTATTATATAATATTTTTGACGCTTATCCAATAATGTGGGTGTCTGAAAAAATTTTTCGTCAAAAGAAGACTAAGATTGAAAAATATTCCATAAGAGAAAAATTGGATATTTTTTTTGAAGCAAAATTTTTTGGAAGAAAAGGCACAAAAAGAGAATTGAATGAAGTTGATTCATCCTGCAGAAAGAAATCACACACTTTGTTTGCGGAATCATTTATCAAAATAAATAGACATACTTTGAATACGTGCGTGGATTCATGGTTTAATGGAAAACAAAGAGAAGTCCCTTTTGGTTGTCATTTATTTTCACAAGCCCAAATCAAGAAGAAAGAATGTCATAGTGATACAAGGTATATTTTATGTGTCACCAATACACCTACCCAATTAGGAAAAACTGTTGTTCCTTGGTATGGAAATCCAAACAAATTTTCAGAAAAAGAAGGTGTAGATTGTTCACAATGTAATTCTAAACTGATATACCTTTGTAATTGTGGAAAATGGGCGCCGCAGTATGACTTCAAAAAACATCATTGTCCACTGAAATTTGAACTCGAAATAAACATGATTCATGTAAATGGGAAATTTGATGAAATAGAAATTAAATTGTTAAAGAAAAAAGATGAAAGTCTTCCTGATTGTGAAGGCTATGATTTTTATGCGAGTTGGATTCAAGGTCAATGTCATTATTTTTCATTTGACGAAAATGGAAGAGCAACCATAAACTCTGTATTTTTTAGTTCTTTAGTGAATTCGGATTTCGAAATTACTTTATACAGTAGAGATACAATGACTAATGATTATGCTTTTCCATTTTTTAAAAGCCAAACATTCAAAAAACCGACAGATACCCTTGACAAAAAGAGTATATCCATATGGGAATTCGGAGAAGATCTTATTGATGTCTTGATGCGTCATCTTCAATGTCAAATATATTCTTGTTCACATCGATTTGTTTTGATCCTTTACTGTTGTTTGATGAATTTTTCACTTCGACAAACATCTGAACTATTGGACATTTCAAAACAAGATTTTATCCAGTTTACAGATGTCGAAGGAAAAAATGGGATATTTTGGTATATCATGATGAATACCAAGAAAATCAGTGATATCAAAGAAGAATTCAATAACTATTCAATTCAACAACAAATTGGGTTTTATGAGAAATACAAAGAGGTTGACATAGGTCTCTTGAAAATGAAACTATCTGAGATTATTGAAATATACAGATTTGGTTTTGGAAGATCAATTTATGATGCAATGAAATCTGAAATTGTTAATGAATTTGTTGAAGATTAGATCCAAAGATTTTTCAGGTATGATGATTTTTATTTCTGGATCAGTTTGTCTTGTTGTTCATTAAAATCGCTTACGGCCATACTTAGGAGAATACACCGCATCCCGTCCGATTTGCGAAGTTAAGCTCCTACAGGCTCTCCTAGTACTAGGGTGGGAGACCACCTGGGAACCGGGAGTGTTGTAAGCTTTTTTTTTGTTCAGAATGAATTCATGTAGTTTCCAAATAAAAATTACTTATTTATTAATTGATCCTTTTTATCGAACTATAAAAAGTTTTGCTATTTTAATTGAAAAAGAATGGATATCATTTGATCATAGACTTCAAGATAGAAATGGTTATTTACAAAAAGGAGATGATCAAAAGTCACTAATATTTTTACCATTTATTGATTGTGTTCATCATGTATTTCTTCAATTTCCAGATGAATTTGAATTTAATCAAGATTTTCTTTTATTCATTGTTGAACAATCATATTCAGGTATTACAAAAAAAAAAATTGAAACTGAAATACAAATCATCTTTACATCAAAACATTCTTTTCTTTTTTTTGCTTTCATTTCAACTTTGAATTTTCCCTTTTCAATCTTGCAAGAAATTCATTGCCGACCAATTCTTTTAAATGCAAATCATTCCATCTTTTAATGCCTAACTCAAAGCAGCCATGTACATTTTTATTCATTTTTGAACTTGTCTCAATGTAGGAGATACTATGATCTCTTGTTATCTCTTTTATATCTTGTTAAGTGACTTTGATATCGTTTTCATTGACCAAATCAGATTTGGTTCCAACAAAAATGAGAGGCGCCAACTCTGATTGTTCGGTTTCTCCGACATCTATTACTAGTTGAAAAATGAAATTTGCATCTTTCAATGATCTTTCGTCAACTAAGCTAAAACATATCACTGTTGTTTCGAATGAAATACTTCAACAGATTAATCATATTGAAAACACTTCTTTGAGATCAAAATCAGAACCATATGAGATCAAAATCAGAGTTTAATCTGAGTTATGCTTAACAGAGTTTTGGTATCATTTGTTGGGATGAATTGAAAAATAAAACAAATTACATCAGTTGGAAGACAGGAAACATGTATCATTTTTTTTGAAAACTTGAAACTGTCCACATCAGAGACATCAGTGTTTGAAAATTGAGAAAGAATGCTCATTTTGTTTCAATAGTAAATTTGCACTGTTGTTTGCTTTCAGAAATTTTTTAACTGATGTTTGGTTGAAACCCTGGTTTACCTTCAATTGCCCATTTGATTCTCATAGAAATGCAATGGAAAGCCCAACAAGAAAAATTAACTCATCTTTTTTTTATTAATTATTTAAAAGTTTTATTTTGAGAAAACAAATTCAGTATCATAAAAATTCGTAGGAAATTCAATTTTCAATGAATATTCTTGAACATGATGATCAAATAATGAAACAGAAACCATTTCTTGATAACTTTCATGCATTTCAATCCAATTTTTTAGATCTTCATCTTTCAATAATCCTTCATCAACATTGGTATCAAATGTTAATGTCGATGCATTATTAAATTTAAATTTAGTAATCACACCTGAAAATTTCTTTTGAGCCTGTGGAAAATACGCAGAATGATAAACTGCTTGAATGGAAACTGGTTGATTTTTCAATTTTTGTAATTTAATGGATGTGATTGTTGCTCCTAAACTAAAAATATACATTTTTGTTTCTTCATATAATTTTTCAAATCCCTTGAATTGATATGGCTCTTTAGTGACAAAAGTTAAACTATTATCTTCCATTTCAAAAGAAACAACTTCTGATTGATGAATTTGAGAATCTGCATGGAGAAATTCTGTGATTCGACATTTGATTGGTAATAACATTGTAAAATTATATAAAAAGCATTCATAACGAAGAGCATCTGTTTTGATTTTCTTTTCATCATCAAATTTCAATTCAAGTAAATAAAGTTCTGGAGATTCTAGTTCAAATTGTTCTTTCCAACCTCCATAACTCAATGATAAACCAACGCCATTTCTAATGAAACAATATTCAAAAGTTTGTAATTCTTTTGTTTCTCCTTCTTCAAATGCAATGAAACAATGACCATCTAATTGATCTGTTCTTTCAGGTTTACGATCTGTGAAATCTCTAAAAATTTGCGAAAAATAATTTTTTCTATTTTTAATCAAATCATTGATATTAGAAATTTCTTCATGTTTGATTAATTTGACTTCAAAACCTTCCAATTCGTCAATGTTTGCATGTAATACAGTATCTCTACTGTTCACAATTTTTGCTGTGAAATCAAAAGAAGGAAATAAGAAACTTAATCCAAATTCTGAATTTTGATAAACTGTTCTACCATTATTCATTGGATCAATGAATTTTGTGTGATAAACCAGATTCTTGAATTCATCAAGAAAAATTTCATCTGTATAAGAAAATGAATAACCATAATATTCATTAACAATAAAGCAATACCATTCCTTTCCAAATTCACCTTCAACAACAACTTCTTCGCAATCATACTTGTGAAGTATTTTTGATTCTCTTTTTATAACTGTTTTTCCATAAAGACAAACATCTGCAAATTGTCCTACTTTTTGTTTTGATTGTAATAATTCAACTGAAAGTGTTCCAAAATGTTGTTTTTTCATAATGAAATATTGAACAGTTGGAGGTGGACAAAATTGATCTACTGTTATATCCCATGTAGGAGAATGAATAAATCTCATACCAATATGAAAACAAAAAGTATCAACTGTGTCTATCATCCCTTTGATGATAACATCACCAAAATCATGACAATCCAATAAATTACTTCTAAAGTTATAATCAACAGTACCAAGTTTTCCAATTTTAAATGATTGATGTATGTCATCTATCATTGGTTTAAAAGAAAAATAGTCATTCATCTTCGTCACTGATTCGACAAGAATTAATTTTTCGCCGCAAATAGAACCTGTCACACGTGAGATGTGATTGTTCAGACAATAGTCTAAATGAAACATTGTTGTTAATCCGTGACCTGGTATTTTGATATTTACCACTTCTTGATGAGTAATTGTACCATTTCCTTTGATAACTGTGTCAGATAATTGATTCAAAGCTTCATAATGAGAAGTGCCATTTTTCTCTTCTTTAATTAATACTTTTGTCATTGATTTTTCTTTAGAGTCTGCATAAACAATAATACAATTTGTATTTATTTCTTCAAGAATGATTCCGTCAATTGGAAAATCAATTTGAAAAGGTAAACGGTATCCACCCAAATATTTAAGACAATTCTTTCTTGTAGTCTTGAAATCACCTGTGATATCAAAGGTAATACTCATAAGCCAAATAAGGAATTGCTCTTGACTTTGTTGTGTTTTTGAAGCATTGATCAAATAAGAAATTCCATTCCTCATGAAACACATTTCAACAAAATTGAAACCAGAATTACGATCTTCAAATTCCAATATAATAGCTTCAAAATTAAGACTAACTTTTTCTTCTTTAAATTTTGAAATTTGTGCCCATCTTTTTTTTCTTGATTCAACAAATTCATCTAAATTTTTGAAGTCGTTAAATGAATAACAAAAAATTTCTTCAAATGATCCTTTTGCATCAAATATCAAATTTCCATCACTTGGATTTGATGAATACATGTAACTGGTATTTGATGGAATGATTAATCCATCATCAGGTTTATAAATTATTAATTGACCATATCCTGTTGGTGGGATAAAAACGAAGGATTCCATAATTTTTTGAAATGTTGATAATTCATTTGTTGGTACTGTTGGTATTGGTGCTGGTTTGCTATTCGTTGTTGGGACTTGTGCTGGAGTATTGGTCGTTGTTGGAGGTGTTGAATATGAAAAAGATCCAATCACGAAAATTTGACAGTTTTGTTCTGCCACAACAACGCTCCAGGTTTTTCTGTTCATTGGAAGTATTTCTAATTCAAATATAATAGCATTCAATTCTCCGTATTTTGTTGAGTTCATAAAATTTACGTTTAATGTTGGAGGAATTGGAAAAGGCATTTGTGATGTCATTTTTTTGACAACAGCAATATGGTGATTCACAAACTCTTGTAAGCTGAAATTTTTATCGTTAATTCTGTACTCAATGCCAAATGAACTTGAAGGTGTTGATGGATTTATTGACGTGGTGTCAAAAAAACTGATATAGGTATGGATTGGATTCTTTACATCTCTTGTGGTGAGAATTTGATACTTTTTTGGATGTTTAAACTGAATACCTAACAATGGATGAGCGTAAGTTTTTGACATTTTTTTTGTTGAAAAAATAATTAACCAATCAAATCATTTAGAAAGTTAAAAAAATTTTCACACAAAAAAAAAGTTTGAAATTTCTTTTTTATTGATGTTCAAGTTTGATAATTTATTCAACTGGAGTTTTCCCTATTTTTAACGTTAAAATTATTTTTAGTCTTACAATATTTTTTAATCAATGAATCACAACTGCATTGACTTTCAGGAATCCATTCATTCCAGTCATTTGACCATCCTTCCCATTTGATTAAAAATTCTGTTTCTTTTGTTTTTTTATTTTTGCGATGTTTGAGAATTGCTTCAACCACATACACTTCTTCTTCATCTTCTTCGTCTTCAGTTAAATCATTGTTTTCTTCTTTTTCTTTTTGGTTCTCAGTTTGTACAGCAATCTCTTCTGTTTTACTTTTTTTTGATTTAGATTCTTTTGCAGTGACTTTTTGGACTTTCGTTTTTTTTGTAATTTTTTCTTTTTCTACCAGCCCTTCAAATACATCTTCTTCATCTGATTTTGGTTCTGATTTCACTCTTGGTTCATGTCTATTAGTAACTTTTTTCTTTTTTTTTTTGAAACTTTTTTTTGAATATCTTCTTCACCTTCAGATTTAAGTTCAATTTTAACTTTTGTAGGTACATAACTTGATATTTTTTCTTTTGATTCAGAAGAAATATTTTTAATAGGTCGTGAACGGCTAATGAATTGATGGTTATTGTGACATGTGGAAAAATAGATTGGAAACTTGGAAAAAAAGATTATTTCAATTGTAAATATTGTAATTTTTCTCTTCCAAGAGATTATAATGGAGCAAGAAATATATTTCTGATGAATATACAAAATTTTATTGGAAATCCAAAAACTGCCAGTACTGCTGGTGACGGTCCTATCCCGAAAGAAATCTTGATTTTAATGTCTGGTCTGATTAATCAGAATGAACAGAAAAGTCAGTTTTAAGATAGCGGATATCTTGTTTAGTATCATACAATCCATTCACAACCATCATATGACAAACAGAAGAGTATCCATTTGCTCGTGCAATTTGAATCTAAAAAATAAATTGAATAAAAAAAAAAATCAAACTAATTGACCAGTTGGTTGTTCCATACAAAAACTACAATTACATAAATTACGACAGTATGGACAGACCCAATTTGGATCCTCCAGTACAGTTTCTAACTCTTCACCGTATCTATTTTTCAAACAAATAACATAAAGCTCCTTTCAAGCTGTGGCATTTTGAACAGTCCGTTTTAACATCAATAGTTTTTTTGTCGACACTTGAAAAAAAAAAGTTAATTTGAAATAGTTGAAATACTTGATGGCATGTCTTTCCATTTGTTGAGTCATAAATTTTTCCAGCAACTTTTCTCATCACATTTGGTCCTGTTTCTTTTGAACCTCTTGGTTTTCCTTTTCCAATGTTTCTTTTTCTTCTTTCAAATGTAACTGTATCATTACGTTCTTCATCAGTAGATTCATCAGTTAAAGTTTCACCTGATAATCTTCGAGATTTTCTTTGAAGTGTTTTTTTTCTTTTTTTCTTTTTCACCAATGATTTGATGGAGCATTTGTTTGTTTCTTTCAATATTTTTTTTCTTGTTTCTTCGTATTCATTTTCATCTTCCATATTTTCATTCTCTTCAGAATTTTCGATTTTTATTTCAAAATCATTTAATTCTCCTTCAGTCTATTGTATCTTTCTGAAGATTCAGAAGTTTCATTTTCCAAAAAAAGTTTTTCTTCATCACTTACAACTTCTTCTTTCACTCGGACCTGTAAGTTTTCAGTGGTCATTTTTTTTGTATGCGAATTGGGTTGTCCAATCAAAGCTTCATGATTTTATTTAACACAAAAATTTAAATTCACAAAATTAACTTTAAAATATCATTTCCGCCATTTAATCCATGAATTCTCTCCTTTTTATTTGGGACAATTGCGTTTGCTTTTTCAAATAATGATTCACTTGCAGTTTCAACATCTTTCACTGTTACCATATCACTACTGACATTTTCGTCAATACCACGCTTCAATTCCAATTGTTCTACAAATCCTTTTCTTGATGGTAAATATAAACAACTAATTTTGTTCATAATGATCTCGGAAACAGTTCCAAATCCTAACTTTGATACTACAACATCTGATGCTGCCATCAAATCAATCATTTTTAAACCTTTAATCTTCAAATCAGAAAATTTTATAAATCTGATTCTTTCATTTTTGCAGTCCATCATTTTTGAATACTGATTTTTAAATATAATCAAAGTCCAGTCCTTTGGTATCTTCCAAAGATGACATTGATCAAAATTAAAAGAATGACCACCAAAAGTGTAAAGCATTAGTTTTTTAAATTGTAATTTTAACAAATCTCTTGTATCTTTCTTGTTCATTTTTGATACATCAGCAACCCAATTTATGTTAATTTTTTTGACATTATCATAAACTCTCATATCCTCCGTATATGGATATCGAATAAATAAATCCGTCTTTTTGTACTCTTTTTCCAAAAAATTGATGTATTTTTGAAAATCTGGAATTTCTTTCACGTAATGTTTATACCACCAATGCCATGAAAAATTTGAAATTCCAATCGCTGTAACATCAAGCGCTTTAGCTACTGATATACCTAAAAAATGAATTTCTTCTCGAAAAAATTACCCAAAACGGTTGTATCACTGATAATTTTTGTAACACCCCATTGAGACAAAATTTGTGAGTACTTTTCAACGGATTTCTGATAGTTATTCCAATATAATTCTAAAGACTTTAATGTTGAATTGAAATCTATTTCGACTGAACTTTTTTGAACAACTCCAACGTCAACTTTCGAGTTCAAAACTTGGACTGGTAAATTTTCAAAGAGAAAAGTTGGAACTTTTGAAATAACCATAATTTTGGCATGTGGTAATAATTTTTTAATAATTAATAAAGACCTTGTTCCGTGTCCAAATCCTTGAAAATTTTAGTTTTCAATTTTATTAAACCATGGTCACTTATGAAATAAGCAATTTTTGGTTTGTTGATATTTTGGTTCATTGAATGTGCTATATAGGTCACAATCGAAAGAAGCATCAGAATTGTAGTAAGAAACAGTAATTTTTGTGTTTTCTTCATTTTTAAGTTCAACCAATCACAATTCACAAAGAAAAAAGAAAGTTGAAAATCCCAAGATTCTGGAAGCAAAATAATTAATTCTTCAATTAGAATCAAAAGAAATGAGAAGTATCATTCAACCAGTAAAAACAAAGATATTTCCAAATTGTTTAATACTAAACGTCGTATATTAAAAAATCATCATTTTTGAAGTATTTCAATGCAAATATTTTCCCATCAAGAGTTGGTTGGGAAAATGCAACTTCTTCTTTTGGTATTTCAAATCCATAAATTAGATTCATTCTTGCTGATTCAACAAGATTTTTTGCAATCCCTTTTTTTCGAAATTCTTCAAAAACATAGATTTTTGAGATTCCACATAACGCCTTTTCTTTTTGGAATGTGTATTCTTGAATTGATTCAGCGATTGTTGGTGTTGATTGATTGGTCTCATCAAAATGAACTAAATATCCATTTTTAATTTGTTCTGCAATTAAAATACCGATAACTGAATTATTTTTGATGTACAAATAGTGCTGTTTGTTAATATCATCAATTTGTTACTTTTGTATTTGAAGTGTTGATTCTAAATTTTCCGAAGATATTTTCAAGAAAATCATTAATTTCTTGTACCTTCTTTTCAAGTGTTTTATTCTCTATTTTTGAGATTTCTACAATTTTTTCATTGTCCTCTGTTTCTTTTATTATTCTAATATTTTTTGTTATTTTGAATTTTATTGAATCATCTTTGTTACGTAACTTTGGTTCTTTTAAAGTAAGTCTTTGAGTTCTATTCATTTTTTTCTGTTTTTCAATTTTTCTCATGTTGTAAGTAGACAATTTAGAAGAATAAAATTGCCAATCAAAAATGATCAATTTATTACTTGAACAAAATTTATAATTTATTATATTGTAATATATTTTCAGGTCTAATGAAAAATTAATTGAAATAAAAATTACATCCCAAGAAAAAAGCACATTGCTTCACAAAATTCACCAAAAAAATAAAAAATTGATTTTGGGATATCAGCTGGATAAATGTCATACCTTTTCATATCTCTAAGTATTGCGACCCAATCAACAAATTTTAATTTTTCTCCACTGTCTCTTCTCAATCCTAAAAATATTTAACAGTTTAATTTTTAAGAGTACCAAAATAATTCTCATAATATTTATGATAGTTTCTTATTCCAGGTGTTCTTGTTATTTTTACTATTAATCTATTTGGTCCGTTTGGTTTAATTAAGTGAGCTTTTCCTTTTTCGAATTTTATGAATTCTCCTTTGTTTAAGATTCCTCGTTTATTTTCATAAATATAACTCAATGAACCTTCAATAACTCTGTACTCTTCATCTGCTAAAATATGAATATGAGGCGAAACAAAACACGGTCTCTATTGAATCAGATTCGAGAAAAAAAAATTACTTCTGGAACTGGAAGATTGGATACCGTACAATTTCCAGGATATATTGTATATATTGCTTGAAAATATCTGAAATTTGTTTCTTTTCCGAGATGTAAAATTTCAATACAGTCTGTGCCAAATAGTGCACAAATTTTTCTTGGTTTTTCAACAACAGATCTTCTGGTCTTTTAAAGAATAAAAAAAAAAGTAAATACCAACAGAAATTGTTGTCTCATCAATAATACAACAAAAGCTGCCAGAATCAGCAGTATCAGTTGAAAATTTATCATTCTGATTAAATTTGTATCATTGGCCAATTTTTTGGAGGTTTAAGATATTTCGTGAAGAGTGATAAATTCATTTTTTATGTGATTTTTATGCAGATAAAAAATTTTCAGTTTAACTAGCCAATGGATGATCCTCAATTTTGACCAATCAATTTGCTTTTATTCTTCAACCGTTTTGATGACTGAACCAACTTCAAATGTTATTGAAAAAATTGTGGAGGAACCAAATAATATCTCCATAAAACAAAATAATGATTATCCAACTTCAAATGAATTATCTTTGCTGTCCAAACAAGAAAATAAAAACGAAGAAAAAAATGACGAACAGAAAATTGAAAACATAGTCGAAACTGAAGTTGAAAATCAACAAACATATAAAAAAGAAATTACAGAAGTAAATAAATCGTCAGAAAAAAATATAGAACCACAAGAAACTAAAATAGAAAAAATTGAAGAAAAAAAACAAGAAGAAAAAGTTGAAGAAAAAAAAGATATAACAACAGAAAATGTAGTTATAAATGAACAAAAAAATTCAACCATTTCAAACCTTGAAAAAGACAACATTTTGGAGTCAGAAAAAATTGAAGAAAAAAACAAAGAAGAAAAAATGGAAATAGAAGAAACTGAAATTCCAAAAGTTACAGAAACCAAATCAGACGACTCAAAAATGATTATAAAGCCAACAGAAGAAATAGTTGAAAAAGACACAAAAGACACAGTCAAAAAGGAAGAAAAACCAATAGAAGAAGAAAAAAAAGAGGTAGATGGAAAAGTAAAAGAAAATTTAACAAAGAATGGAAAGAAAAGAGGAAGACCACCAAAAAGTAAAAACACACAAAATTTAACTGTCAACACTACACCAAAACCACCAACAGTTCCAAAATCACAATCAACACCTAAAAATGTAAAAATACCAGACATTGTTGCGAATTCTCCAAGAATGACAGAAAGACAACAAATGATGTTGATTATGAGAAGTGAACAAAAGAATTACAAAGAATTTTCAGAAAGTGAAGAAGAAATGGAAGAAGTTGATGATGATGATGAAGAAGAAAGTTATGAAGTTGTTGAAAAACCAAAACCACCTCCAAAAAAGAAAGAAACACCTGAACCAGTAACAAAGAAAAAAGAAACAACAGGAAAGAAAAGAGGAAGAAAACCAAACAAAAAAGTTGAAAAATTTGAAGAAATTTATTCTTTCAATTTATCATGTAAAGGAGAATCACTTGGTGTTGTTAAAATTCTGACTTCAGATGGAAAAGTAGAAGAAAATTTAATTGATGCTTTAAAAACACAAAATACAATGAACATTACAAAATTAATTTCAATTGAAAAATTGTTACAGGAAGAAAATGAAAATTTAACAATGTTAATTTTTGAAGCTAAAAATGAGAATGATCAAAACTCATTACAGAGAATATATTCAAAACTGGAAAGAGATAATATGGCTGGAATGTTTGGTGCGAAGAATTTCTTTATATTTTTTATACCCCCAACTGAATTTGCTTTGAAAAGATTTAAATTTGAAGATAAATCAAAATTAATTGGTGCTGTATTTTATTTAAATGATTTTGAATTGAAAAAAGCAGAAGAAATAAAAATTAAAGAAGAACAAGAAAAAATGGAAGTTGAGGAAAAGAAAATGAAACAATTACAACAACAACAATTAATGCAACAATTACAACAACAACAACAACAACAACAACAGAATATACCAAAACCTGTTGTTCAACAAGTACAACAACAAATACCGGTAGAACAACAACAACCAAATTGGAGTCAACCAAATATTCCTCAGCCACCAATTCAAAGTTATAATCCATATGGATCTTCACCAATGGAGAATTCACCAAATTTGATTCAATCTTCACCATTGAATTCACAACAAATGCATCCTTATAAAATGATTTCACAAGTTCCAATTCAAGTGTCACCATATTCACAAATTCAAAGAGATGTAAAGATTGATTCACCAACTACACATCAACCACATGATTACATAAATCGTGAGAGATATGATAAATATGATAAATATGATCGTAGTGTTGATAAATATGATAAATATACTGAACGTGATAGAAATATTGATAAATATGATAAATATAATGATAGTGATCGTGGTGGTGATTATTATTCAAATAGAAATGAATATCAAAAATATGATCGTAGTCGTGATTATTCAAATAAATATAGCAGAGAAAGAAGTCCAGAATATAAAAATGAACCAAAAGATGAAAAACCACGTTTATCAGCACTTGAACAGTTCTCAATGTTTAATGATGCAAGTAAGAAGAATAAAAATCAAAATCAAAAGCATAAAAACAAGAATAAACAAAAACCAAAGCAACAAAATTCACCACAACAAAATCAAGGTGGAAAAAGTGGAAATGCTCTTGATGAGTTTAATGAATTTTTTAATGAATACACAAATGAATCAAAGAGAAAAAGAAATGAGGATTTTTCATCACCATCAAAAAAATACAAAAATTCACCACCACCTTATGGTCAACAAGATTCATTGAGCAATTCACCAAGTCCAAGACATCATTCATCTCAACAATCTCAAGTTCCAATGCAAGATAGATTGAAAACATTAAGTAGAGATAGTAAAACACCAACTAGACATCTTTGGGTTGGAAGGTTCTTTGATGTGTCAATGGATAAAAATATGTTAAGAAGAGATTTTGAAAGATTTGGTCCTATTGATTCATTAAATCTGTTGAAAGATCAAAAATGTGCATTTATCAATTATGAAAATGTTGAAGATGCAATTCGTTCAAAAAAAACTCTTGAAGGAACAAAGGCTTATCCAAAAATTGCATATCAACAAGTCAGAAAATAAAATTCTTGAAAAGGTATATCTTTATTAAATAAACTTTGTGATCACATTTTAATTTCAATGTCTCCAAATTCTTCTTCATCATCTTCTTCGACATTTTTCTTTGCAAGTGCTTCTGCTGTTTTTGAACTCAATTCAACTTTCTTTGAAGAAAAATCCAATGTTTTTTGTTTTTTTGCTTTGACAACACCAACTGGAATTAGAGGTTTAGATTTGGTGACTGATTTTTTGACTTCTGGTTCTTCATATTTTTCATATTTTGTTGAAGTTACAACTTTGGTTTTCTTTGGTGGATTCAGAGCAGCATTTTCTTTTTCTCTTTTGCGTTTCTTTGATTCTTCTTCTTCTCTTTTTTCTGATTCTGAAAAATCATTGATTCTTTCAATGATATTTATGTCTCCTTTTTTTGGTGTGAAAGATTCAAAATTTTTCTTCTTTTTCTTTGGTTTTGCTCCCATAGTTACAACTTTAACTTTTGATTGATCAATTGAAGCTGACAATTCTTCAAAGTTAACTTCAGCCTCATCATCATCATCTTGATCTATTTTTTCATTTCTTGGTGATTCAACTTGTTCAGATGAAACTGAAACAGGTGATGAAAGTTCAGATGACTTTGTTGATGATTGGGACAGGCTTCTTGATTCAAATGATTGAGTTGAAACAGGTGATTTGAAAATTGCTGTTTCAACAGATGTTTCTTGATTAAAAGATCGAAGTGAAAATGAACTCGGTTTTGTATTAATTCTATCAGATAATTCAATAAGAGAATGATCATTTGCGATTTTCTTTGCCATTGAGATTGATTTACTTCCAATTAATTTTTGAGAAGCTTCCAATGCTTTTCCTAAATTATTTTTTGTAACACATTCATAGATGATTGATATGAGTTCTTTGTCAATTGCAATTTCCATTTTTTCAATTCTTTTCTTTTTTGCTGTTGGAATTTGATCTTTAAAGTTTTCCAAAAGATTATTTTCAAATTGTTTCAACATCATAAGACTCAAAGCAACTTTTTTTTCACTCTTTGAAATTGATGATTGAGCAAATGGAATTGAAAGATCAATAATTTTCAAAGGTGGACGAGGAACAACTATTGGTTGACCTTCTGGTTCTAAAAATACAACAAGGCAATGATCTGTATTCACTTGAACCATCCAATGTTCATCTTTATATTCAGAATTATCTAAAATCACTTGCCATTGTCCACCCATATCATCTGTGTACATTTTAAGATATCCAAATGAATCATAAGTACAGAATTGCTTGAAATGAATTAGAATTGATTAAAAATTACTCCCAATAAAGAAAATCCAATCCAAGTTAATTTTGATTTTTTGCTATTTGGAATTGTTGATTCAACTATTAATTTTGAAGTTTGAAGATTAAAAAGTTTAAGTTTGAGAATATCTGAAGCATGATTTTCATAATAAAGAACAGCAAGATTGTTTTTGTATCCACACATTGAAATAATTTGATCTGGGAATGAAAGGACTGACAATTGAATTCCATTGATAGTATAAATACGGAGGAAATATTGACCTTCTTCTGTTTTAGTTGAGGCAGCAACAAAATCATTACAAACTGCAACAGTTTCAACATCTTCTTCTTCATCCATGTTAATTCTCCATTGTGTTTCATTTGACCAAGAATTGAATGATCTGAATGTAATTCCAGCATTTGATTTTGGTTGAGCTTTATTAGCAAAAACAGCACCATTATCACCTAAAGCGGCAATGTGAGATGAGTAATATTCTGTAAAACGATCATTTTTATGTCTTGATGTATCATTAAATTCAATTTCAATATAATTGGAATTCTTTTCTTCAAAGGAAGCAATTAATCCAACTTGATTGTGTGCCAAGAATCTACGTTTTTCAAGGAATTCAGAAGAGCCAGTTTGAAATGGTTTTTGTCTGAAAGACTCTATTTTTGATTGAGTCTTTGTCAATGTGATTTCTTTATTATAATCATCAAGAATATCTTCTTCATAATCTTCAATGATATCATCTTCTGCTTCTTCCATTTCTGAATCTTCTTCGTCATCTTCTGCTTCATTGTCCAATACCAATTTAAGATCTCCTTTATTTTTTTGTAATTTCTTTGGTACTGCAGAATCTGTTGATCTTCCGTCCATAGAATCAATTGAAGAAGCAATTGATGTTTGTGACATTGATCCGTCCATTGTTTCATTGTATTTATAAGCTATTGGTGCAACTGAATTTCCTATTGGTGTCATGTCCTTCACAGTTGGAACTGAAGTATCAATTGATTTGATAACACCTGTTGTATCACTCTAAAAATGAATTAGAATTAAACTAAATTGAAATTACAATAATTAACAAAGAATCATGTGGAGACCATGTTAAATCAGTGATCTGTCCTTCCATTTCACCAAGCATTTCAATACCAGCGAATGATGTTTCAGTATCAAATAAGAAACATTGTCTTTTTGTATCGGCAGCAACGATCATATTGGTTTTATTTGAGTATGCAATCATGTAAATTAAATCCATATTATCATCTTTAATAGTTCTTGAGACTATCCATTTTTCTCTTTCAATTAAAAAAACACCTTTGATTCCAGCTGGAACAATTAAATATTTCCCTTCTGCATTCCATTGAAGTTTATAGAGAATAGGAGCAGTTTTTCCATCTTCTAATGAAATGATACCTTTGATTATTTCTTTTGGAATCATATTTTTTAAAGTCATTGTTTCCTTGTCTTCTTTCAAGTTCCAAATCTTGATATTTCCGTCTCTGCCTGCAGAAGCTAAATAATTTCCTTTTGGATCAAATGAAACAGCTATAACTCCACCTTCATGTCCTTTTAATGTTTTCACTTTGTTCTCTTCTTTTAAAAAAATAACTTTGATTTCATCTTCAAGTGAAGCTATTGCCATGATTGAAGAGACTTGATTGAGTTCAATCATCTGAACAGCCATTTGATTTCTTGAGATATAACTTATGAAATCAAATTCAGGATATGAGCTTGAAACTACTCTGTTGTCCTCACCTGCAGTATAAATTACATCACCCTGTTTTTTAATTTTTTTTTTTTAGTTTACTTCAAGGTTAAATTTGATAGAGTTGATATTATCTCCATTCGTTTCTCCTTTTGAAGTGACTTTTTTTTTTTTCAAATTTACAATACAAGTGTCAGTCAAGCTAGAAAAAGCAAGCAAACTTAGTTTTTAATTTGTTGATAAGTTCTTACTCTTTGTTTTTTGGATGAAAACATGTGGTATTATATCCTTTGTTTTTTATTTTATGAACGACAGTTAACTCTTGTGTCATCAGTTGTTCGTTACAAATTGGCGGTGAAATATTCAATGGTGATTGGTCTATTTAAAACCAATCGTTCGATGGATCAGTTCAATTTTGAAAATAACACATGAAGAAGGTAATTTACACCTTCCATGGGATGTTTGGAAATTCATTACAGTTGAAAATAATACAAAAACATTTGGAAAACTTGGGACATAAAGTAATACCATTAAATTACCACTGCAACCAAAATTTTGAAAAACTCACAAAAGAATTAATTAAAAAAATAAATCAGAACAACAATGAAGGTGCTTCAATTATTGCATTTAGCTTTGGTAATATAATAGCAAGAAATATTTTATCTCAAAGTTGCTCTCCTTTTGATACAAAAACAACAAAACTCATTCAAATAGCTCCTCCAAATTCAGGATCAGTTATGGCAAGAAAAATTGGAAAAAATCCAATTTTAAGAAACTCTTTATTATATTCTTCTTTGAAATCATATGATTTTGAAAATGATAATCTTGTAAATCAATTAATGGATCAAAGCTCAGATTATTGGAAATACTCAGATGAATTTAAAATTCCAAAAGAAGTTGAATTGTATATTATCAAAGGTAAAATACCAAATTATTTAAATCCGGTGCTATTTCCATACGAAAATGATGGAACAATAGCTGATGTTGATTTGGAAATTGAAAACGAATTTGAAATGGAAACAGTCATTGGTCAGCATTCAATGATTTTGTATCGAGAGGAAATGAGAAAGAAAATTGAAAATATACTAAAAAAATAAAAAATTGAAAAATATCATTCGACTTTTCAGGTTAAAAAAATAATCTTTATCCAATCATTGGACATCTTTCTTTTTTCTCTTCTTGTAATGAACACAACCAGAAAGAAACAAAAACCAGTTTTGATTAAAGAAAAAGGTGATTGGAAACAATACTGGGACCCAAAATTCCAGAAACATTTTTTTTATAATACCATAACAAAACAAACCATGTGGACAAAACCAAATGAATTTTTCAACACCAAAAAAGTAGAACCAACTCCTATTGTTGAGGACCCTGACGTGGTTAAAAAAGAAGAAAAAAAAAGAAACAAAGAATTCAGTTTTGAATTGTTGGCTGAATTACGTCCACAAGAAAATAGGAAAAGTGTAGCTGATTATATGAGTGATATGTTTGATATTGTGCAAGAGATTAGTGAAGAAAAAAGAAAAATTGATGAAGAAGAAAGAAGAAAAGAAATCATTAAAGTTTATAAATCCAAGGAAGTTGAGGAAGAATTTGCTTCACCAATTCAATCACCAGTCTCAGAACCCGATAATTTATCACCAAATGTACCTTCACTTAAAATAAAATCACCTAGAAAATCTCCGTTAGACCTTGAAGATGAAATTATTGAAAATTCTCCACAAGTTGAAGAAGTTATTTCACCAAGAATGGAAAAATCACCAAGGGCTCCTATAGAGAACGAACCACCTGAAAAAAAGAGTTTTGGCAGTTTTTTGTCACCAAAACCAGAAGAAAAAAGAGTTAAAAGGAAAGGTTCTTTGATGGCTTTTTTGACACCAAACAATGGAAACAACGAAATTAAAAAAGGACGTTCCATCTCATTTTTTGGTACTAAGAAATCAAATGAATCATTTACAAACGTTCAATCATTTCAACAACCTGTCAACACACCTGAAAGAGTAGTGAAAAAGAAATCTTTTCTTTCCTTTTTAAGTCCAAGAGGAAATGAAATTAAAAAGAGTACAACTGATATTTATAAACCTGATGCACCTGAAAGAAAAATATTTGGAACATCACTTGATGATTTGATGCTTCATCCATCAGAGAAATATCAAATACCAATTGTCTATCAAAAGATTATAGATTTCTTGAAGACCAAAACCACAAAACCAAAGATTTTCGAAAAGAAAGGAGATTTAAACAATGTAGAAGCATTAATTAAAGAAATCGAACAAAAAGGTGAAAAATTCAATTTTAAATCAAAAACAAATGTTCATGATGTTACAGAGTTATTTATGATGATGATAAGTGAATTACCAACTAAATTGGTACCAGAAGAATTGATTGCGTCATTTGCAAATATTGGTAAGCTAGATTCAAGTGTACAAGAAAATTCAATCAAGCAATTTATTCATACAGTTTACAAACCAACTTATATTTACAGTTCAAGACTTTTCAGAAAAATAATTGAATTATTAGCTGCAATATGTAAAGGAAGTTATTATAATCAAATGAATGAATACCTTTTATCAAAAATTTTAGTTCCAAAAATTTTTGATTTGAATTCTAAAAATTCACATGAAAAAGAATACATTGAAACTTGTTTTGAAATTTTAATTTCAAAATACAAAAGAATATATATGGAAAGAGAAACTTATCGAAAAGATATGTCATTATCTATTTCAAAATCTATTGAAACACTTGACAAATCAGATATCATTTTTGAATCCAATCAAGTGATGGAAGTTTCCTCAAAAAATTGGAAAGAAATGTATTTAGTATTATTGGAAAAAGCAATATATGTTTATGAATCAAATAAAAAACAAAATGAAGATCCAGTAGTTATTCTTCCTTTAACAAAGAATACAACTGTTTTTTCAGTAACAGAAGATGAATTTCATCCTTATTCATTTTGTGTTGAAATAAATGGAACATCAACAATTTTTGAATCATCTACTGAAGATGAAAGAGAAAAATGGATGAAAAATATTTTGAATCAACTTCAATCAGAACCAACAGAAGAAGTTGTTTATTCACCAAGAAGTCCAAGAAATTTTAAAGAATAAAAAGTTTATTTGTAAAGTTACAAATTAGAAGAGAAAATTGAGTATTCTGGAAATTCTGGTACATGAATATCAATAAAATCAAGTTTTGATGGAAGTAACCCTAAAACATGTAATTTATAAATTCCTAATAAAACTATAACAAAATTCCATAAAACAAAAATCATCTTTTGTAATGTTGAATTCTTAAAACTTGAAAAAGTTTCGTTGGTTGTGAAAATTGCCTTCAAAGGATTAAATATTGTCATGAAAGTTATAATTATAGGAAAAATATTAATTTGATTTCCACTCACGTATAATAAAAATGCTTGCATTAAGATTTGTTTTGATGGACTATTTGCTATTTCCCATGATTTCTTCTCTTTCAAAATTTCAAGTTTTTCAATTTCTTCTTTATGTATTGTTTCTGTTGAATTCTTGGTAAATCCATAAGGTTCTTCTAGTTTTTCATTTGTTTGTACATTAATTGCCCACTTTCTTTTTTGCATTTTTCTCAATTCTTCAAATTGGAAATGAATTTGATTGGATAAAATCGTTGTCCAACAGAAAAAAAAAAAAGTTATGAGTTCACAAACTGCTCCTGTTAAAAAAGAAAAAAAGAAAAATATTCTTGTCACTTTATATTTAGTAATCTACAATGCTGCTATGTGTGGAGGATGGGGTTATTTACTTTATTTAACAATTATGAATTATGTTCTTGGAAAAGGTCCTGAAAAAGTTCTTGAAACAATTTATTTTCCTCTTAAAATTTTTCAAACTGGTGCTGCTTTAGAAATTTTCCACTCATTATTTCGTTTTGTTAGTTCACCTGTTCCAACAACAGTCATGCAAGTTTTTTCAAGATTGTTCGTTTTATATTTTGGTTTAGGTCTTCCAGTTCCTCTTGAAGTATATTTTTTTTCAATTTAATTTTTTTTGAAGGATTCACAAAGTTGGGTAGTTACAACACTTCTCGTCAGTTGGTCAGTCACTGAAATCATTAGATACAGTTTCTATGCTTTAAATGAAATGAAATTACAACCTTATTTCTTGTTATACCTTCGTTATACAACTTTTATTGTTCTTTATATTACAGGTGTTGCTTCAGAATTAATCGTTTTATTTTATAGAATGCCATATATCAAAGAAAATAGACCATTTTCATACAATATGCCAAATGATTATAACTGGGCTTTTGATACATACTATTTATTAATCATTGTTTTCCTCAGTTATATTCCTGGATTTCCTCAATTATATGGATACATGTGGAAACAAAGAGCATCAAAATTAGGTGGAGAAAAACAAAAAAAACAATAAATTCATTTTTTTTTTAGTTTCCAACTTTTTTAGTTGATAAAAAAAACAAAATAAATTTTTTTTCTTGACCAATTAAAACTCTCTGTTTTTGTTGTTGAAAGAAAAACATGTTCAGACGGTTACTTGTTCATCAAAAAATTAAAAATGTTAAATCATTTCAAAAACTAAATTTTTCAAAAAATACTTTCAAATTCAACCAAAAAGGTTTTGAAAACCACCAAGAATTTTTTTTACAAGTTGATACCATGTTTCGTGAAGGAAATTTAAAAGAAATGAATCAACTTTTAGATGATAAAAAAATGGAATTAGAAAAAGAATTTGGAAAAAATCACATAGAATTGACTTTAATTCTTCTTCAAAGAACACAAATGTTTTATCACCTTGGAAGATTTTCAGATGCTTTAAAAGAATCAACAGAAGCTATAAACATTTTAGAAGGTGAAATATTAGCAAAAAGTCATCATTCAATTTTGTCCATTGTGGACTATGAAAGATTAACAAATTTTTTTCTTCAACAAATCAACAAATACCTTTCTGATATAAAATTAGATAAAAAAGATGAAAAAATTTTAAGACTTGATGAGACATCACTTCCTATTTTTAAAATATGTGAATCAAAAGAACAAGTTAATTTCATCATTGAAGAAATTTTATCAAGACATCAAAACAATTTCACTGGAAAATTTAATTTAGCAAGAGTTTATTTAAAGAATGGTATGAAATCAGAAGCTTCTGAAATATTAAACAAAATTTTACAAAATGAAAATTTGGATAAAAATTCTGTTGAATACGCAAAGGTTTTGGCACTTGAAAGTAAAGCAACAGATAATGATGAATTAGCATTAGAAGCAATGGAAATTTTCAAAGAAAAAAATCAATTTATTGAATTAGGTAAACAAGTTTTTGATTCTTATTTTTTTAGCAAGAACTATTGAATCAATAGCTACAAGAAAAAAAGATTTGGATAACTTTTTATTGGCTTTGAAAATATTCGAAAAACATGATTCATCAAGAAAATACTGGTTTAGTTGTTTAGAAAAATACACATTTGAATTAATTTCTTTGGAAAAACAACATGAAGCCAAACAAAATTTGGAATTATTTTCAAGTTCATTATTTTCAATTCATAAAAATGAATCAGAAGCCATTGCTCAAAAACAACTTCTAACAGCTTTTTATGAAATTCAATTTGAAGATAAAAAAACTGGTTCAATCAAATTGGAAAAAATAAAAACAAATGATTTAGATTTGGAAATGCAAATTGAAACTGCTAAATCTGCTGAAAGTTATGAAATCGTATGTAATTTTTATTAATTTATTTCTTTTTTAAGGAACTCAGTTCTGAAGAGGATTTTGTGCGCAAAAATTTTACAGCAAATCAAATTGATGCAATGATTGAACATTTTTATGAACCAAAAACTGAAAATGAAGAACTTGCAGTTTATTCAATGATTCATCGTGGATTGAATCCAAGTATCAATAAACAAATGCCATTTGTTGAAAAAACTATCAAAGATATCAAACAAAGATTGGATAAAAAGAAGTCTACATTCGTTTTACCACCATCAAATGAAAATGAAACAGATTTTGAAGAAGAAATCGAAGAGGAAGAAAATATTGAAGATCAATTTGCAAAATTTAATTTTGGAAATAAAAAAAAAAAAGAACCATTTAGTGATCTCTAAATATTTAGACGTTATTATTTTTAAACAAATCTTTTATTATCCAGCCAATCATTTTGTGTTATCGCTTCGTTCAGACAAAACAGCGAACTATCAACCAAATGAACTTCGATTTCAAGTACATTGACCCAAACACAGGAATAAGTATTGTGCCTCAAAAAACAACTCAAAAGCGTAAAACATGCAAACAACTATTTCCTGAACAAACGAAAAAAACGAAATTGGATAGTTTTCAAACTCAGCTTTCATTATCACAGGAACAACTTAAGGACTATTTCCAGGCGGAAGATAACTTTTTAAAATACCAGATGGAGCAGTACGAGAAAAAAAAAACAGAAGACATAGATATTTACGTACAACTCGCCAAAGAAGCCGAAAGAGATGAAGAAGAACAGATTTTATTGCTTTCTGACGAAAAATCATCGTCAAGCATTCAAGAAGAAGATATTTTATATTTTGAAAATAATTATATCAATCTCAAAAATTTGATCACTCCAGAAGAAATCGAAATCCATTCCTTGGAAGGTGCATCATTTGAAAACTATATGGATATTTTAAATAAGATAAATGGTTTCATTTATGGAAATTCAACAACTATTACACTGAAGAAGGAAAATGAAATCATTGCTACAGTTCAATATTTCAACAATGAAATTAAACATGTCAATTGTAGCTATTGTTATTCTCCATTTTGGTGTGAACATATTTGTGCTTCATTAATGTTTACCTGCAACCATCTTTTAAAAAGGGAATCAGATAATTCAGGATTATTCAATTTCTCAGCAATGAAAGAGTCAATTTCAGATTTTTATAAATCTGGTGACTTGAATACATCAGATTCAACCATGTTGAAAAATATGACGAATCAAATATTCATTTCCTTTAATAAATTGTATCCAAAGAATCCAGATTTAGCTATTGAAGTGATTAAAACATTGTCAGATGCCATTGTACATTTAGGATCACAACATTCTTATCATTCTGAACATTATTCTGTTCTGGATCATTTATGCATTCAATGGATGAATATTTGTGGAATTTTACAATGCCATGAATTGGAAAATAGTGTAAATAGATGGATTGAATTGACAAAAGATCAACCATCTCCAAATTTCTCTGTTATTTTAGAATTGATCCAAAATCCTCTTGAAGGAGAAAAATTAACTCAAATTTATCAAGACGTAACAAAGAATCACTAACCAATAACTTTCAACAGAACTTTGAAGTAGATTTACATGATCAAATTTATTCATTTATGGTAAGAATTGGTCACCTCTCTCAAAAAAGGGAATTTCAAAAATTACAAAAATTAGTGGAATTCTGTTTTCAAAAGATGAAAAATGAATCTGACTATGAACTCTTAGCTCAAAATGCAATGATAATTTACAGATTTTTGGAATCACCAGAAACTTTTGGATGTATTGCAAGTGGAAAAATATTTGAAAGTTATTTTGTTAATGATTCAATTACTTTATTTCTCCTTTTTTCTAAAGCAAGCTTGGAATCAATGAATAACGGAAACAGAGATTTTGTTGAAGAATTATTTGAAATTCTAAATTATATTTTAAAATTCTATCCAAATATTAAATCTCATACCAATATGGATGAAAAAATGATGAATGATATTTCAAATTGGGTTTCAAGTAAAAATGAAATAATCTGGGATGAATTATTTCAATACAGCAAATCATTGGATTCTATTGATTCAAAACATATTTTGGTAGAAAAGATTTTTCCAAAACTATTCGAAATTATCCAAAATTTTCTTGAAGAATAAAATTGTTTTCTGATATTCTCTTCATTTTTTATCATTGTTGGCAAGAATGAAACGATATCCAAAAATGAAGGTGAGAGTTGAAAATATCACCAAACATAAAATAATTGACCAAAAACCAAATAAATTGTCATCATCTTGACCAATAACTTTGACATTCATTCCAAATAATCCACCAACAATTTGAAATGGAACTAAAACCGTTGCTGCAATAGTGATGTTGTTCATGAAATTATGCGTTGCTCTTGAACTTTCAGAAAGTTCAAATGATAGTTTTGTCAAATAATTTGAATGAGTATGATTCAAAGAGTCCCTTGAAAATTCCAATTTTTCAATACAATTTGCAATATGATCTAAGACATCTCTCATATGGGTTTGTGTATTTTTTGAAATCAATTCAAAATCTCTTGTAACAATCATTGAAACTATATTTTGTTTTGGATCCAATAAACGCCTCAACAAGGAAACAAGTTTTCTCAAGTTTCCCAGTCTCATTAAAAAATCTTCACTTTCTTTCTTGTCCAAAAAATAAATTAATTCATCAACATTTTCTGATTCTTGAATTGCAGTATTCACATCAATCATCAAAGTATCGATGATAGCTATTGATTAGAATCATATTTATATTTACCATCCAACATTGAATACATCACCCAATCTGGTGATGGAATGTAAGTAACAATTGAATCCATCTTTTCAGGTGAAGTAATGACAGTAGAATCTTTTTTCGACAATTGCCTTTCACTATCATATTTCAATAAACTGTCACTTGATTCCAGTGATCTTTTTCTCATACTTGATGCAATAACATCAAGTAAGCTGTCTTCTTCAACAACAAGTTCATATCGATGTTCAATTCTTGATAAAACCTTTTCAATGATATTCAAAGGTTTTTGGTGAATTGTCAAAACAAAATCTTGAAAAATTAATACATCTGTCGGTCGAATTGTATTATCATCACTATCTGGATAGAAAAATGAAAGATAAATATACTTTTTAAAAACTTCATATTTCTCACCTGAATCATTTTGCAATAAATCTTCTTCAGTCAAAGGATGTAAAGAAAACATGTGTGAAATTGCATAAATATCTTCCGAACTTGGAGTTTCCACATCAATCCAAACAGGTGAAACTGGAAATGATACATTTTCTTTTTTACACTTATCAAATGATCTCTTTAATCTTTTTGAACATTCTTCAAAAGAGTCATATAAAAAACATTCATAATCTAATCCAATGATCATAAACTTCTTTTTGATGATATTTAATTCTTCAAAAGCTTTCATCTAGAAATAATTTAAATAGAAAAAATCAATACTTGAGTTTTTATATCTCTAACATTAGTTCCAATATTTGGTAACCTATTTCAAAGGTTAATTTTTTGTAGTTTTAGAGTTACCATGATTTGTCAATTTTACAATGTTTTGGTGTTGACATTTTGAATAAATTTTTTTTAGAAGTTGTTACTTCTTCTTCTTCATCGTCATTGTTATCAATTTCTATTGTCAATTCTTCAAATTTAGAAGACCTTCTTTTCTTTTTTGGTTCATGTGATTTTGTCTCTGGTTTTTCTTTCTTTATGTGTTTTGCAACATTGACAAGATTGTTTTGTAATGTGTTGACTTTTGATTTTTCAGGCATTTGTTTTTTTGAGTCTGTTTCTTTGACAGGTTTTCCGTGAAGTACATTTTCCAAAATTTTAACATTTTCAGTTTTTGTTTTTTCTGTATGAATTTCTTCTGGTTTATGGATATTTTCCTTTGGTTGTATTGTCTGCTCTTCCAGTTTTGTTTCAGTATTTTTTTTTTCAAGATTGTTAGATTCTTTTTGAAGGTGTTCGTCGCTGGTGATGTGAAATATTTCACTAATATTTGGTTTGTTTGGTATTCGTGGTGATTTGGCCTGTTTCAGTTCAAATGATGTCCTCTTATCGTCCTCATTCATTGAATTTGAAAAAGTTACCAATGATTGGTCAATTATTTTATTTGATAGATCCACTTTTTTTCTTTCGGATCATTGAAAATCTTCAAAAAAAAATTATATTTCTTCTTTAACCAATCAAACCCCTCAAAAAAATCAACCTCAATCGCCATGACAGAAGTTTCTTATGGTGAAAAAATTACCATGGCCAAAAAAAAACTTGAAAGTTTAAGAACACAAAATAGAAAAAGTAAAAGAATTTTAAACCAAATGAAAAGTACAACGACTTTATTTTCAGAAAATCCTTACAACTCTTTAAACTCAACAGAATTAACTTCCATTTTATTATTCAGAGGTATAATCTATCCAAAACTTGAAACAAGAGAAATACTATTGGACAAATTAGCACAAGATGATGAAGAATTACAAGAAAAAAGATACAAAAACTTAAAACAAAATGTAACAACAATTCAAAGTGCTTTAAGAGGATATGAAATAAAAAGAACATTAACAAAAGAATCTATAGAAGAATATCTTCAAACTTTAGACTCAGATTCATTAATCAAAAAATGTTTATTTTTGAAATCTACCGAGTTAAATCTTTCAGGAAAATCTTTGTCAAAAATACCAATTGAACTTAAAGATTGTACACATGTTAAAAGTTTGAATTTATCAAAAAATATCATTACTGAAATTCCAGAATGGTTTCCTCAAGTATTTATTGAGTTATCCAGTTTAGATTTATCACAAAATTGTTTAGAAGATTTACCAAGTTATTTCAGAGATTTGAAGAAATTAGAAGATTTAAATCTTTCATTTAATCAATTTGACTTCTTTCCAACTGTATTGGAAGAGGTGAGTTTAAAAAAATTAGAAATCTCTTCAAACATGTTAAGAGAAATACCAGATGGGATAACAGAAATTTCAACACTTGAATATTTGGATATTTCGAATAATTTGATCACAAAAATACCTGAAGAATTAACTTCAATGAAGAAATTATCAACAGCTCATATACAAGGAAATCGTTTTGACAACCAATCAGAATTTAAAGAATTATCAAAAAAACTAACAACCAAAAGAAGAAGAAGAGATGGTTGGCAACAAAGACAAACTTATTCTGATGTTGATTCTCCATTAATTAGACAGAGTTCTAGTTCAAATTTCAATGATGAAAAAAGTTCAAGTTTAATTGATGTTCAAAAATCACTTTCAACAAGTCCAAATAGTCCTCATAGTGGATCCTTACAAAAGAAAAAGAAAGGATTTCAAATCAAAGGAATTTTAAATAGAGATTCATTTGGTGGTGATTTAACAGGTTCAATGTCAAATCTTCCAGCACCTTCAACAGTTGATATTGGAGATGCAACTACACCTTTAGTAACTGAAGATGAAAGAAAAGAAATGAATGAAAGGAGTAGATTGATTTTAGAAATTGTTGAAAGTGAAAGAAAGTATGTTGAATTTTTGAAAGGATTATTAGAACAATACGTTTTTCCTTTACAACAAGGAACAGTTCAAAGAAAAGGAAAGTTATTAATTCCTTTATCACAAGCTCAATATTTATTTCCACCTGATTTATCATCATTAGTTCATTTTAATTCTGCATTATTAAAGTCATTAGAAGAATGTTACAAAAACACACAAGGAGATGCAAGATCTATTGCTGAAACATTTATTCGAATGGCTCCAATGCTTAAATTGTATGTTTCTTATACGTCATCTTATCAAAAGTATGTTGATGAAATTAGAACTCTTATGAAGGAAAAACCTGATTTTGCTGCATGGGCTAAAGATGTTGCAAAGATTGTTGGTGATAAATTATTATCTCTTTTGATGATGCCAATTCAAAGAATGCCTCGTTATAGAATGTTATTTGAATCATTGAAAAAAATGACAGAACCTGGGAATATGGAATATGATATGATCATTCAAGCATTAGAATTAATAATGAAAAATGCAGATACTCAAAATGAAATGATTAGATTCGTTGAAAAACAAGAAAGAATGAAAGAAATTTTAAGTGAATTAAAACTCGATGATTTATTTCAACCACATCGTTTATTCATAAAAGAAGGTAAAGCAGGTAAAAATGATGATATTTATTCACTTTATCTCTTTAATGATATTTTACTTCTTCGCTCAGAAAATGATGAAAATGAAATTAATGATTTACAAAATACGTTCATTTTAGATGCAGACAAAGATGTCAAAAATTATGAATTAAAAATAAGAATTGGAAGAAGAGAAAAGGGTATTGTATCACATTCTGAATTCCAATTTGAATCTGAAGAGATCAAAAATGATTGGATGACAAATTTAAAAACAGCAATTGGTGAACGTGGAAAAATGATTCATTAAATTATTTTGAACCAGCTATTTTCTTTTTTAATTCTTCATTTTCTCCTTTTAATTTTAAAATTTCTTCTCCTAATGTGGTTGTAGTATCTTCCAATAAATCTTCAGTCATTTTCAAGAGTAAATGATCACGATACTTTGAATAATAAATTGAAAAAATTAAAACTAAAAGTATAACATTGAGAATTTGTGTTGGTTTTTGTGGTGTTTCTGAGTGTAATTTTTCATATTGTTGTAATTTTAATTCTAATTGTCTTAATTCTCTTTCTCCAAATTTTTCAGAGTATTCCTGATTTCTTGCCATGTTTATCATTTTTTCTGTTTCTTTTGCAACTTCTTCTTGGATTTCTTCTTGTATTTTTTTTTCTTCTTCTCTGGTTAATTTCGCGTAGTAATTTTTAAAATTAGACGGTTTGGTCAACCTTTTTAATGAATTTCTCAACATTCACTTTTTGTTTTCACTTCAAAAATTAAAAATAATTGGTCAAAAAAATTGGTTCAATTTTTTTCAACAAAATCAATTTGTGTATCATTTTAAAATTCTCTTCAGTTCAATGTACTTTCGTTTTTATTGGTTAAACATCCTTTCTGGTTCTAAACCACATTTATGCTTCCATATTATGCACCAATAAAACTGTTTCTTATTTCACCATTTCGTTTCAATGGAAGGAGTTGTTGAAGAAAAAATTGATAGCCCAAAAAATGAAACTGATTCAAATCCTTTTGAAGAAGATGATCATACAGAAATAAATCCAGAAACTGAAGAAGATGATGAAAATCAATTTTTTGTACAAGATGAAGCATCTGATTCAAATGTTCATGAATCAACTCTAATTGAACCAGCTCAACCTGAGAAAAAGTACTGGAATATAATACTAGTTGTTGTTAGTACTTTCTTTTTGACAGTAGCAACAGTATTAGGAACAGGTAAAGAAAGTTAAAAAATGTTAAAAAAAAAAAACAAGGTAATTTTAAATTTAAAATTTAAAACTTTGTTAGGTATTTTAGCACTTCCTGTTAAACTTGAAAAGAGTGGATTTTATCCATTTCTTTCAACTTTTTCAGTTGGAATTGTTGCACAATGTTTGGTCATCATTTATATGGTTGAATTACTCCAAAAAACACAAGCAATTATGGTAAAACAATTTAACCATCATATAAAAAATTCAATAGGACTCAGAAACTCCATCATCCTCCACACAATTCATAGAAAAAGGACCTGATCTACATTCAATGGGAAAATACTTTTTGAATATTGTTTTTCAATGGATTTTTGATACATGTGTTATTCTTCACTTTGTTTCAATTTTAATGTTCAAAAAAAAAAAAAATCTCACATCATTTTTTTTAGTTCTTATTCATTGGCTGGACCTGAAGCATACTCACAATTTTTTGAATTAATATTTCATTATAAAATACCACCTGTAATATTAATCCCATGTTTTGTCATTGTTATTGTTTGCATTGTTGTTTTTGCTTCAAAATTAGTAGCAACTGTCATTACTGGTTTGACATTTTTCAAAGTAAAAAAAAAATGAATTAATTTATATAAGGGATCAATGTTGATTCTTATGATTGGTGTTGTAGGCTTTGTTGGATTTGAAGTCAATGTTCAATTTGTTGACAATTGGGTTTTTACTGGAAAACCATTTTTAGTTGGAACTGTTGCCATAGGAGGAGCTATCAATACCTTACCTATTATATATTCAAAAATGAAACCAACTTTTAGAAATATCAATTTATTTAGACGTGAGCGAATGAAACTAGATATTAATTTTTTCAATAGTTGCTTCTGTATTAGGTTTAATTGTTTGTTGGCTTTTGAATATATTTTGGTGTTTATTTATACTTAAAATTGTGCCTCAAACAGCTGAAGGAAAGAATGCAAGTTTACATTCAGCTTCTGAAGCTGGTCAACCTTCAACAGTTCCTTTAGTTGAAATTTTGAATACACAACACCCACAATTTATTTGGGTCGGCTATTTAGTTGCAATTTTCATTATGATTTCAATTACTGTCAGTTTTATTGCAATGTCAAGTGGTTTAAAACACATGCGTAATCAATGAAATTTTTTAACATTTAGTTGATGGATATGTCAAGGCATTCCTTTCAAGTTCCGAAAACGAAGGATCTATTCCAAACCGTATTGTATCAAAGTTCAAACACTCAGGACTTTTTTTGCAATTTGGTCTCTATGGAATTTTTTATACCATAATCACCATAATTGGAATGTTGAACCCTAAAGGATTTCTCGTTATTTTAGAAACATTCACATCACTTGCATTGAATTTAGAATCAGGTTTCTTCATTGCATATATGGTTTGGACAAGTAAAAAAGTTGACAAAGAAATTCCAGCACCTCTTCCAAAATGGTTTGTTTATGTAACTGTCTTATTCACTGCTGGTTATTTTTTGAGCTCAGTAATTTATGATATTGGTTACTCCATAGCATCACTGTTTGTAAAAGATATGCCATTTTAAAAAATATAAAAAAAATTAAAAATTTTGATAAAAAGTCGTTGTATTTATTCACCAATCAAAATGTCCGAGTCTTTGTTGCAAAACGTTGAAGTCAACAGGAAACAAAGTCATGCTTATACTGTAAATGAACTACAAAGTAACTCCAAAATAATCAAACTCATTCATAAAAACAGAGGAAAATACAAAAAAAAAAAAATCTGGTTGGAACAAAGTTAAAACATGGAATACTAAACACCGTTATAAAATGATCCTCGGTGAAGATCAAGAAATCATAAAATCAGGTTATTATTTTATGATTTGGTGTCATTGTGAAAATATGGTGAGTCGTGACATAATTACACCATCAGATCCAATTGGTAAAAAAAAAAACAATTGACTTTTAATCAATAGCTCTTCTTTATATTAAAGATCACAACACTGGAATGTATTACGAACTTGGAAGAAGTGAAATTTTAAGAGATACAAACAATCCAATTTTTCATACTCCTTTCTTAGTAAACAAAGCTCATTTAAGAATGGAAAAACCTGTTGACGAAGTTGAAAATAAACAAGTTGATATTAATGAAGTTTCACCATTTGATAAAGTTTTAGAACCTGAAAATCAAGACAATGGATGTTTGGATTCACCAATAGGAAGATTTCTTTATTCTTTACTTTGGGGTAAATTAGAAATTAAAGAAGTTGAAAATAAGAATAATAATTTAAAATTAGTTGTAGTTGATGTTGATGATGATCAATATATTTTTAATAAACAAATTGTTGGAACAACAGAATTCAACTTGGAAACACTTCTTGAAGATGATTCAAACAATTTAGTAGCAAAATTACATTTAGGAGAAAAGAAAGTTGGTAAAACTAATTTAATTGCTGAAGCTGTTCTAAATGAAAAATATTTAAACGCTGAATGTTTAATTAGAATTGGAGCTAGTGGGGTAGAAAGAAAAGGTGCACTTTATCCATTTTTAGTAATTTCAAGACAAATCAATAATTTGAAAGGAAATTGGTTTCCAGTTTATAGAACTGAAATTGTTAATGAATATAATTCATCTGAACCATTTTGGCAAGATATTATAATCAAATATTTATTTTTATGTAACGGAGAAGAAGATACATTACTCAAATTTGAATTATTCCATTTCAATACATTAAATAGTTTACCATCTAAATTATCAAGACCACATGAATTATTATCATCTATTCAATTAAGAGTTTCAGACTTAAATAGAGTAAATACAGAACAAAAAACAGATTATATGATGAAAGATCAAAATTCATTTGAAAATGTAAGATTACATATTTTCAAATATCAAATGAAAGAAGATGGTTTTGATTATTGAAATAAAACTTTATAAAGTAGATAAATCCATTTGTCGATGAATATGATTCATAAAATCAAGATATCCCATTCCAGATGCAGTTTTGTCTTCTGTTAATTTCATTTGAAATAATTTTTCTAAAGGACCTTCTTGTCTTATTAAACGAAGTGATAGAAATTCTTCTTTTCGATACATTTCAACAACATCAATAAAATATTTTCCGAATAAATAACCTTCATCAATTGGACATTTTTCAGGATCAACAATATGATTCCATGCAGAAAAGATTTCTTTTTGTAAATCTTCTGATGTATCTTTTCCAATCCAAATATATAAATTTGAGCCTAAATTCATGAGATAAATTGATTTTGAATTTAAACATGATGATGATAGTGGAATAATATTCAAATTTTCATGATCCCCTTGAATTTCAATCATTTCTGGTTGAATGGTGTATAAAATTTTTTCAATTGATTCATTTAATAATAATTGTGTTGTTGACATTCTTAAATCAATTTTAATAAATGGATCAGATGATAATGCATATGATTTTGCTAATGATTGTGTATAAAGTGGTAATAAAGAAAGTGAAGGTGGTAATAATAACTTTGATGATTGTTTTTGTAAATTTCTATAATTCTTAAAGACATTAACATTCCAATCTCTCAATTTATTTCTTGTTTGAACTAATCCAAATCTAAGTGATTGATCAGCTGCTATTTTACTCATTAATCCAATTGTAGCATTAACATCAGCATGTTTATATAAATCTGTTAATTTTTGTGTTGTTGGAAGTGTGATAGTATGCACTCTGATTCTTCTTTCTCCAATATTATTTGTGTATAAAACAGCAACTTGAACACAAGCATTAACAGTTGAAATGAATGATGATTCATGTCCAATTTCAATTCCAAAAACAGAATCAGAATCAATATTTGGTAATAACATTAAACCTTTTTTTCCAAGGAATGTATTTCCAAAATAATTTTTAACTGTTAAACCTGAGGAAACTCTAACTCTCATAACTGCTTCAAAATTAGTTTTACTTGTTAAAAGTCTTTTTAAATCATGTATGAATTGATCTCCTGTTATATCATGTTGAAATCCTGGATAATATTTTAATTTTCCACCTGTGTATTTTGATAATGAACTTATAGTTGCAACATCAAGATAAGTTGATGTTGTTAAAAACATATCTACTGAAATTTGATCTTGAGCAAATCTTAAAGCTAATTCTTTGTATTCACCTGTTAATTGTTGTGCAAGTTTTGTGTCTGAATCTAAACCTTTGGTTTGTGTTTCACGATTTGTAAGCTTAAATGGACCAACATTTGGTAATGAAGATAAAAATAAGCATAACTTTCCTCCAACTGGTCCTAAAATTCTAGCAGCTGCTTTTAAAGCTGTTCCTAAGCAATTATCTTTTTCTTCTGTATCAGAAAACATTCCAGATTGTAATAACTTCAATAAATTAACAACTTGTTTCTTTGAATCTTTTAAATCTACCTTTTGTTCAAAAGAAAATAAAAAAAAAAAAAAACAAACCAGTAAAGAGCTTGATGGTAAAGGTAATAAATTTTCTTCTAATTCACCAGAGACAATCATTTGTGGTTGATTTAATTTTGGATTTAAATTGTAAAAGTGTACTTTTGAATCAAATGTAATGAAACCAATCATTGTTCTTTCTTCAAAGGTATCAATGACTTGTAAAATTGATTCTGCCATACATTCAATCATACCAGCAGTAGCTGAATTCTTTGTAAGATCAATAACAAATAAATAAGCAGGTGGTTGTGGTGTACGTGATAAATACTCTTTTGTTGCAAAGAAATCCATACTTCCATGTAAAAGTTCAGGATGATTTCTGATATCAACTCTTTTTCCACCATTATCTAAAGGAGCATAATACTCATGATGAACTAATAAAGAATAAAAATTATTTTTTTTTTTCTTTACCTTGATTGATGGATTTACACATGTTACATTGCCATTTTCTTCCGTCTTCAATGAATAAAACAAAAGGATTAACATACGCTTTACAATTGAAGCAACGAATTGGACCTGTTGATTTAAAGTTATAACAAGGAATTTCTTCTTCATTTGAAAATGGTTTTACAATTACACCAAAAGGTAAATTCCATTGTGTGAGTAATTGTGGTGTACTTGGTACTGTTTGAACTGTAGCACGACAAAAACATGATGAAGATTGAGCTTTTGAATAATCTACAGGTTCTTCACCTTTTACATTAAATCTATTGAATAAAGGAGAAACATCAGGTTGAGGAACAAAACTATTGTATTTATCGAAAGTAGGACGTGGTAAATTTTCAGCACTTTTTAAATCTATTTCAATAGAATCTGAAATTTCCATCTCTTCCATTTTTTGATTCATTTCTGAAATGTTTTTTCTTGAATCTTGTAGATTCCAATTTAAATTTGATGGTGGTGGTGTAGCTTTTATTTCATTTGGATCAAAATAACTACTGTTATTCATCATTGGTGGAGGTCCTTTGGTTGGTGTATTTTGTGTTGGATTAAAAAACGAACTTGTTTCTTTTGGTTGATTAAAGCTTCCACTACCTCCAGTTTGTTGATTTGAAATATTTTGAATAGATTCAGTTGTAGTTGGATTATAAAAATTTTGACCAGAACCACTTCCAGTTTGTTGTGTTGTATTTGGTGTATAAAATTGATTGGAACCAAAACTACCTCCAGAACTCTGAGGATTATTTTGTTGTGGGTTATAAAAATTACCACTTCCACCAGTGCTTCCACCTGAACCTTGTAGTGGCATTTGTTGGTTTTGTTGTGGGTTATAAAAATTTTGTTGTTGATAATTCATTCCTTGTTGTTGATTTTGTTCTTGTGGATTATAAAAATTACCACTACTTCCTTGTTGTTGTGGTATTTGTTGGTTTTGTTGTTGAAAATTTTGTTGTTGGTTAATATCATAACCAGATTGATTTTGTTGATTATTAGGATTCATTTTTTTCACCTTCAACTTCAACTTATTTCTTCGTCAATTTTTACAAAAAAAAGATGATTGGACCAAGTGTTGAGTGTTTTTTATTGGATAAAAAAAAAGTGGAAAAAAATTTGAAGAATTTATTTGTAAAATGAAAAATTAATATCTTCTTTTTTAACATGTGCTTTGTATCCTTTTTCAAAATCTTTCGGTAAAATGACGTAACGATTTCTCCTAAAATATTAAAAATATGAAACAAACCTAACTGCTTGCATACCAGCCTCTTGAACAATAGCAGCAATATCAGCACCAGAAAGTTTATCAGGTCTTGAAACATCTAAAAAATATTAATTTTTTTTTTTTTTTTTTACATTCTTCTAAATCAACTTCTTCACTTAAATTCATTTTTTGTGTTAAAACTTGAAAGATTAATCTTTTATGTCTTCTGTCAGGAAGTGGAAATTCAATTTTTCTATCTAATCTACCAGGACGTAATAAAGCAGGGTCAAGTGTATCTGCTCTGTTTGTAGCCATAATTACTTTAACATTTGTTGATTGATCAAAACCGTCCATTTGATTCAATAATTCTAATAAAATACGTTGAACTTCTCTGTCTGCACCTGTTTGAGCATCAAATCTTTTTGTTGCAATAGAGTCAACTTCATCAATAAAAACGATAGAAGGTGAATTTTCTTTTGCCAAACGAAATACGTCTCTGACCATTCTAGGACCTTCACCAAGATATTTTTGAACAAATTCTGATCCTACAACTCTAATAAAACTTGCTTTTGTATGATTAGCAACAGCTTTAGCCAACATTGTTTTTCCTTTTTTAAAAAGTGTCAAATGAAGTAAAAACATACCTGTTCCAGGTGGTCCATATAATAAAACACCACGTGGTGGGTCAATACCAATTTGTTTATACAAATCAGAATGTGTAAGTGGAAGTTCAACAGCTTCACGAATTTCTTGTTTTTGTTGATCTAAGTTACCAATATCAGAATAACTAACATCAGGAGTTTCATCTTTTGTCATTAATTGAATACTTGAATCTGCTTCTGGTGGTAAAACATCTACTAATGAACTTGAATGACGATGTAAAGCAACTGAAGAATTTGGTTTAAGTAATTCACGGTCAATAGTGGATAAAATACGAACATATGAAGAAGCCCCTGTTGTGGATCCTATAATACCACTATATGAATCAATCATTTCTAAAAATTGACCAACTACCAAAGGTACACTTTGAATTCTTTTAACTTCTTCTTTTGCTCTTAAAAGTTCTCTTTTGAGATTTTTTTGTTCGTTTTTAACATATTCTTCTTGTATATCAATAAATTCTAATTCATTTTCAAGGTCTTTAAGTTTTGCATATAAATCCAAAGTAGAAAGTTCTTCAAGATGAACGTTAATCAAAGTATCTGAATCTTCAATTTCCATTTCATCTATTTTTTCATTCTTTTTTCTTTTTTAAAAACTATTAATCTTACTTCAATTTTGATACCAAGCTCATCCATTTTATTTTTAGGTTTATTTGCGTTGGGTTCTGATTGGTTAATTTTTTATCCAACCAACTTTTAACAGAAAAAAATATGAAAAAAAAACTAAAATTTTAATAGAACAATTGAAAAAATTGATGGCTGAAGCAATTTCTGAAATTTTTTTTTCTAAAGTTCTTCTTTGTGATCAACTGGATGAAGTCTGAAATTCTCAAAAAGTATTTTGAATCTGATCAACCAGTACAATTTCAACATATTTTTGACAATAAAAGGTTTCACTTTATACGTAACTGTTAATGAAAAAGCATCTTTCATGTAACAAACTACTTTGTATGCTTTATCAGCTAAACCTAAATCAGTCATGAGCATATTTGAAAAATATAATTCTGTATTGAATAATTTATAATGTTCTGGATAAGTGAGTCTCACAGCTTCAACAAAACTTGGTTCATTTCTCAATGTCAATGCCATTGGTTTAAAAAAAATTGACCAACGGAATGAATTTTATAAACATAACCCGCTTGAGAAACAATGCTCGGATATTTGCTTTTTATTTTTTTCCAATAACAACAGTATCAGTATTAACAGTAAAGTACGCATTGTATATATATCAAAATCGACCACCTTTTAAATATTATTCTCAGTATCTCTTCGCAATTGAAGGTTTCACTTTATTTTATTTATTTTTTTAAAGTAACGAAGTCTATAATTGGCGAGCTGAAAAACATACCCGACAAGGAATTTGAAAAATTACAAAAAAACCAAAAAGAGTTATTTGAAAAAATTTCCGACAAATATGAAGAAGAACATGGAGGATTGATGGTTTTACTTTATATATTTAATTTTTGTAAAAGTGTAAAATGATTTTTCATGATTATGGAGAAAAATTGATCCAATGTCGAACAGAAAATGACTTTAAAACAATAATGTTTGATGTTAATTTTGATGATCTTTCAATTCGTTATAAGAACAGAAATAAAGAATTGGATTTAGGTTATCAATGGAAATTTCACAAATTTTTAAAAAAAATAAAATTAGTTGAATAATTTTTTTGAACCAATAACATTTTTTTCGCAAATGCTGCAACAACAACTTGTTGGACATAAAAAAATTGTCAATTCAATGGACATAAAAGATACATTGTTATCAACAGGATCTGACGTAAACATACATTTTTTTTGAATTTCAAAGGATGGAACTTGTCGAATATATGATTTGAAGTAAAAGGAAAAACTTGCTTGTATTAAATTTTTTTAGAACAAACAAAACTATTTGTTGTATAATTACTCCAGAGAAATCACATGTTTCAAGTTTACAATTTTCCAAAGAAAATGAATTGTTCTTTTCTTCAAAAAACAAAGTTTGAAAATTTTGACACAATTTAATTGTTGTAGCTTTTCAGTTTTGATTTGAGAAAATTTGATATAATTTCAAGCAATTTTTTGTTAAAAAAAGAATTATCAAAAGATTCAGACAATGAAATAAATCAAATAAAATTGAACTCAGAAGGAACAAAATTGATTGCAGGAGATGATTCTGGTGCAGTTTCGATCATTGACAGCAAAAATTTTGATGTTATTTCAACAGAAAATTCACATGAAGTGATTTGCTCATCTGTTGGATTTCTTTCAAATGGTGAATATTTTTCAGGTGGAATGGATTGCAAATTTGTTCATGTGACACCAAAGAAAACTTTTAAAATTGATTTTCAAACTGAAACAAAGGATAAGAAGATTTTTAATCCTCCATTAGTTCATAGTTTAGCTACTAATTCAAAATATATTGCTGCCGGTTTGGGAAATTCAAAATGTCAATTGATTGATGCAACAAAGTAAGTTGTTCCAAATTCGAATAATTTTAAAGTCATTCACTCGGTTCATGCTTAGAAAATCATTCATACATTGTTAATCAAGTGTAAGATTACTTTAAAATTGATTGTTTCGAAGAGAATTTGCTGAATTCAGTCCAGAAAAATTTTTAGTTACTGGAAGTTTAGATTCCACAGTTTGTCTATGGGAATTGAAGAAGAAAAAGAGATGCAAAGAAAAAATTACAATGAAAAGTAAAGTGAATTCATTAAAAACCTCCAAAAACAATCAAGTTTTTATTTCAGATTTATCAAACGAAATTTTTATTTATCAATTTGTTTAAAATGAACTTTGTTTTTGGTATTCTTTGAGTTGTTTTTCAATTTCTCGAAATTGTTGAATCTCTTCTTTTAAAGATGATTCTTCTGATTGAATATACCTATTTCGAGTCTCTTTATCGTCATTGGTTAATTTCACACCTAAAGAATTCAATTTCAAATTTCTCTCTTGATAAAATTCCTCTGTTAATAATAATTGTACCTTCCTTGCAGTAATGCTCTCTGTAAGTCTGTGGATTGTATTTTCAATAATTTGAAGTTGCATATTTAATTCACCAACATGTTGAAGGTATTTCCTTTTTTCATTAATTTTTTCATTTTGATTCATTGCTTCTTCTTCAATTAAATTCATAATTTCATCTGCAATTGATTGAATTTTTGGCTCTAAAGAAGTAATAATATCAACATAGATTTTTGAACAAAAACACATGACTTGATATTTTTTGGTTCCTTTTGCAAATTGCAAATAAATATCAATCGATTCCAGAAATCTTTCTTTAATGTTCATTTCTTTGAAATCTCTTGAATCAATTAATGCCTTTACCCATTTGAAACAGGATTCAAAAATATTTTGACAATAATCTTCAGAGTTTTGTGAGTTTTCCAACCAAAGGTTTCGAAAGTGACTTGTAATTGCATTGGCTAAATAGTTTTCAACTTCACCAATGACTTGGTGACTGAATAAAGCTTCACATGTACTTTGTGTGAAAATTCTTAAAGAGTTTTGGAAATGCTTTTCGGATTTCTTCACAAAATCTTCCATTTCTAATGGGTTTGATTGATCTAATTCCAATCGTTGAGCATTTGCGTAAAATTTTGCAGTGCTTTGTAATTCTTCATTCAACATTTCTCTTGAAAAGTTTGAAATTATTTTTTCTATTGTTGGAGGTGAAATAACATTAATTTGAGACAAAAAACTTGTTATAAAAGAACTAACTAAACTTCCATTTGGTTTCATTCTTGACCAACGATTTATTGGCCAATGAAAGCACAAAGGGGAAGTGATTTCATTTACACAAGCCCAAATATCATCAGCGTGTTTTTGTGAAGGAAATAATTTCAATCCTAAACTTTTTCCAAACCAATTTAGCAAGCAGGAAATAAAAGGAGTATTTGAAGGAATTGATGTTTCCCTTATTTCTTCAAAAATATCAAAAACTCTTGGAATTTCATTGTTTCCTCTTGTGCAGATTAATAAACTTCTCATATGATCACTACTTGCAAATAATTGTGGATTTTTAATTTCTTCAAAAATCTATTTAAAGATAAGAACAAAAATTGATCAATAATTACGTTGTTTAACTCTTTTATCCATTTATCATTCAAATTCATGCATAATAGTACAGTTGAGCTTAATAACAAAATTAACTTCATCATTGTTTTTCTTTGTTGTTTTGAAATGTCAAACTCATCAAATGAAGCGTCCAATAAACCGTCACATTTTAAATAGATGAAAGTTTTTTTTGGTTTCTTTTTTTTTGAAATATAAGGTTTTGACCACATATATACGACTGGTTCTTTTTCATTTGCTTCAAAAGTATCACCTTTTAAACCTAAAAGTGAATTTAAAATCTCAGATGAATATTTTGAATCGGAAGTTTCAATAGTGGAAATGAAACCAATATTTTGTGTTTTCAATTGTTCAATGATTTCTAAAGCTCTTGGATTCACATCCCAACAAAGTTTTTTCAAGTTATATCTGAAAAACCAAATTGACTCCGATGCACCTATTGTTTCATAATTTGTGTATAAATCTTTGAGTGAAGTTGTTGGTTTTGTCTTTCTGACATTGAAATTATCTCTTTCACATAAAATTTTCCAAAGTGAAGGTTCTTTTGAAATCTCTTGAAAATCCTTATTTAACTGTTCAAGGTTTAAAATGTCTCTTTTCAATGTCAGTTAAAATGTTGTGCAAACCTTAAAGTTAAAAATGATTGTATGTGATGAATGACATCTGACGAAATGTTCATTAGACTCATGAATTATTTGAAAAAAACAAATTGATCCAACAATTTATCAGTTCATTGCCACGTAACGAAAAAGAATTTCATTGGTTGTCTTCCTGTTGACCAATAAATTCTACAGCAAAAAAATATTATTCAATACAATGTTTTTTTAAAACAAAAAGAATTTTCTAGTCTTTTTTTTCTTTTGAAATGAAATGATTGGAGAATGTTCTAGGCAACTGATTGGACAATAATTTTTTTAGACAACTTCTGTTATGTCTAACAGCAAAAATTTATCAACACTCCAGAACTTAGATCTGGATGAAATAGCAGAAAATAAAAGAGCAAGTATCATGCTGTTACAAAAATCAGGAAAAGTTTCAAAATCAGAATTTAAATCAAAATTGGAAAGTCCTTCTTCCACTGATAATTCACCAAAAAAAACAACCGAAACAAAAATATCAGCAGATAATAGAGTGAAGTCTGTTTTTCAAAAATGGAGCATCATGGAAAAGCAATCACTTTCAGAAAAAGAAAAAAGAAAAAGCAGCGAACTTATGCACTCAGCAAGAAAACTCAGTAATACGCCAAGAAAAACAAGTCTTGAACCATATATTCCAGCCAAATCAACTTTTGTTGAATTACCAAAAGAAGACGAAAAAAAAAATAAAAAAAACAAAGGAAACAAAACTAAAAGTACAAATACTTCTCCAGAACAACAAGTTACTGTCAGAAATTCAAATACACCAAAAACGTCACCAACCAACATCTCAAATGAACCAGAAAAAAAACAAAATGTTCCAAGCATCAATTTGAGTGCACCAAGTCCAAAAATTGAAATAGAAAATAAATCGGAAATAAAAAAAGAAAATGTCATGGAAGTTCAAAAAGTGATTGAAGAACCAAAAGATGAAAAATTGGAAGAACAACCAAAACCTCAGGAAGTAAAAGTGGAAGTTGAAAAACCAGTGGAACAACCAAAAGATATAAAAGAATCTGAAGAAAAAATGGAAACTCAACAACAATCAGAAACAACGAAAGAAGAACCAAAAGAACTTCCAAAAGAAAATGTAAACAATGAAAGTAAAGAATTACAAAAAGATAACGAAACAAAAAATCCTGTTATACCTGAATTAAATTTTGATACTCCAATTAAATCACCAAAAAAAACTGAAAAACCGGAAGAAATTTTTATGAAAAAATTGGACTTGAAAACTATTCCAGATGAAGAGGAACCATTTCAAGTTGTTCATTCAGATGATGAATTTGATGATAATGATCTCGGTATGGTGATTAACATGGAACAAAAATCAAAATTCCAAAAGTCAAAAGAAAACATAAAGAAAGAACTTTCAAAATCAGAAAATTCAATGAAATTAGATTTAGATTTATCATTACCTGGAAAAAGAACTTTGAAAAGTGGTTCTTCTTTTAAAGATTTAACAGCTACTGCTAAAGCATTACTTTCACCAAAGTCAAAAACAAAAATAAAAAATACAGGTCCACTTTCACCAAGACTTACAATTAAGGAATCAGAACAAGTTCCAATTGATAAAAGAAAAATGTTTTTAGATTCTATTGAAAAACCTTATACCCAACCAAAAGAAACAGAATCAAATCCAGAAAAACGAAAAAAACAACGTTCACAAACATTGGCAATGCAAAAAGTTCCAAAAATCAAAGCTCTTATAAAAGTATCACCAAGAACAGTTGAAAATTCAACAGATTTATTCAAAAGTAGTTTAGGAAGAGCTGAAAGAGAAAAGGAAGAAGCTAAATTATTTGATAAAAGAAAATCAGAAGCAGTTGATCCAGAGATGTTGTCACAAATTTTTATTTCAAATAATCCTTCAAAAAATTTCAAAGAAATGGATGAAGAGTCATCTTCTCCATTGCAAAAACCAAGAAATAAATCATATTCAATGATTGCTGGAAGTCCACAAAGAAATAGTGCTTCACCAAGAGTACCTATAAAACCACTTCAATTGGAAAAACTCACACACACAAATAATCTCGTAAAAAAGTTAGAATCACCTCATAAAGCTATTGATTCATTAACACCAAAATCAGGAAATACACCAAAGGATGAAAAAAGAAAAGAAGAATTGATGAAAGAATTACAAGGTATTGTTGTTTCAATTCAATCTATCAGTTCTGTTTCTGCTGGTGGTACTCCAGTATTTTCAAATACACCAATTGCAAATTCACCAAGAGAAATTTCAGAAGATGATATTGATGATATTGTTGATGAAATATCAAATAAACCAGAATTTAAAGAAGCTATTGATATCAAAAAAAGAGATTTTATTCAATCATTATATTCAGAACAATCACCTCTTCGTTTTAGTAATTCACCTGCTGCTAAAGTTTCAGAAGGTTTTTTATTAGAAGTTAAAGATATTTTAAGAGAATATGAAAAAAATATGATTGATAAATTAGATGAACCGAATGTAGGAACTGATAAAAATGTGAATAAGGATAAAATTCAAAAAGTGTTAAATGAAAACATTGAATATTTGAATACCAAGAATAAATCTGATAAATCTTTGGATAATGAGGGATTGATACCACCATTTAAATCAAGAGATAAATTGTCAGAAGATGTGAGTGCATTTGAAATATCACTTCCTACAAATGATGGAATGTCACCTGAAATGTCACCAAGAGATGAAATAGATTCTTCACGTGAATTATTAAGCCCTAGAACTCTGAAAAACTTAACTGAAAATGTATCACCAAAAACTATTGAAGCAGTATCAATTATTCAAAGAAAAATGCGTTTAAGAATTCAAAGAAGAAAACTTGTTAAACTTGCAAAATCAAGACCACCAATCGTTAAAGAAATTGAATCAACAGAAAAAAGTTACGTTAAACAACTCGAAGAAATGTTGAATTATTCAAGAAATATTCAAAAAAAGAAATTGATTGATCAAAATCAATTCAATATGTTATTTTCAAATATTGAAAATTTATACGTTTTAAATGTTCAATTATTAAGAAATATTGAAGATAGAGCTGAATACAATGTTTTTCGAGGAATTGATACAGAAGGAGATGGTGCTTTAACAGGAAGAGGTGATTTAACTGGTAGAGGTGATTTATCAGGTCGTGGTGATTTAACAGATCGTGATGGTAATTTAACAGGACGTGAAGGAAATCCAACGAAACGTGAACCAAAAAAAAATGAAAAAAAAAATGAAAAAAAGAAAATTTTCAATAGAATTGCAAGAAAGAAATCAATTAAACCAGAAAATATCAATTTTGAAACAAAAGACTTGGAAGTTAATTATCAAACTCCAACAAATTCAGCATTAAATTCGAAATATACATGGAAACCAGAACAAACTATTGGTGAAATATTTTGTTATTTCATTTCACATTTTAAACTCTATTCAGTTTATTTGAATAATTATTCACAAGCTTCTGATCTTTTTAAAAAATTGAAAAATGATAACAAAACATTTCAAGAATTTTTAGTTAAACATAAATCTGAAAATAAATTAAAAGATTTGACAACTTTAATGATTGAACCTGTTCAAAGACTTCCTAGATATCAAATGTTACTAAATACTTTATTAAAATACACACCAAAAGAACATTATGATTATGAAAATTTGATTAAAGCTGTTGAAATGATTAATGAAGTAAATACATATTTAAATGAAAAAAAGAGAATGAAAGATACACAAATTGCATTGATGAAATTGAACACTAAATTTTCAATTGATTTGTATCAAGTTGGTCATAGAAATATTGTTGACCAATTAGAAGTGAAAGTATCATTGAATTCAAGTCCTTGGATAAAATGTGAATGTTATTTATTTACAGATATCATTTATGTTTTTAATGTTGATGATGAATCAAAAAAAATGAAAAGAGCTTTGCATTTATCATTTTGTTCAGTTTCAGAACAACCTCATCCAATTAATGATAAAATTGTTGAATTCAAATTTTTGATTGGAAATTTGCATTTTGAATTTGAATTTGAAGCAAAAGGAACAGCTATTAAATGGAGAAATAGATTGATTGAATTGGTGAATCAAGAGTTAAAAGAAACTAATGAATTTTCACAAGATGATTTGACAAATTTAATTTTAGAAAGACCAGCATTGACTAGAGAACTAGAAGAAAAAAAAGAAGAATTTGATAGAACTTTGGTAGATTATGATAAAAATACCAAAAAATATGCGGATATGACACAAAGATATGATGAGATTAGAGAAGAAATCAAAACATTACCATTGGAGATTAAAAAAACTCAAGTTTTAACACAAAATGCAAAGAATAGAATTGAAAATGTTGCTGGAATTATCACTAATTTGACAAACAAAACTAAAGAAAATCAATCAAATTTGGCTAAATTATTGAGAAATGATGAAAATTCAATTAAACTCTATTTTGGTGAAAAAGTTCAAACACCAAGAAAAATTAAATATGAAGAGTATACTGATTTACCTGAAATTAAACAATTTGTTGAAAAATCAGGAGCAAATACACCAACAACACCATCAACACCAACTTTGACCCCTACACTGAAAGCTCAAAAGAAACAACATCCAAACAAAGAGGAAGTTGATATTTTCAATTTGATTTTGAATGAAAAACTAGAAGAATTAGAAAAAACTACTTCAGAGTTGACAAAATTGCAAGCTGAAAAAACAAAATTATTGAATGTCATTGTTCAAAGAACAAAGTATTATACAAATGAATTGAATGATGCAAAAGATAAATTGTCAAAAGCAGAAGAAGAAAATGAAGCTTTAAGAGCAGAATTATTTCAACTAAAACAAAAATAAATTTTTGTAAATTAACATTTAATGTCCCAATGGAATTTTAGGAAATGAAAAAATGTACACATCTTGTGAATATTTGTTATGACACTGTCAATATTTTTTGATAATTCAGAGATTAAACTTGTTTTTCCCTTTATATATTCATTTGTATTTGTCTATCTTTCAACTTTTTTGTTTTCATTGTAAAGTGCTTTTTCTAAACCCAAAATCTCCATCAGAGAGTTTAACATTCCATATTTTGCCCAATCGCTCATATTAATATATTACATCTATATATTAATTTTAAATTATTATATTTAAATTATTCTGTTTCACCAACATTATCAAGATATTTTTGAGCTCTTTGTAAATTAATTATTTTCTCATAAGCTGTGTTTTCAAATTTAGTAGGAGTATTTTTCAAAAACCTTTATATATTCCTCATTAACTTCATTATGAATTTTAGATATTTCTTCATTTCTCAATCTAACATAATCTTTTGGATAGGTCATTGCATATTGTAATAAATAATTTTCTTTTGCAATTGCATCCATTCCTAATTCTTCTGTTGGTAATGTTAATCTTCCATATTTTTTCACGTATTCTTCCCTTTTTTCATCTGATATGTTAATACTATTTTGATATTCAGATAAAAACTCATTGTATTTTTGAACAGCCATTCTACATTTAAAATATATTGATATCCATTGAGTTTAAATCTGTTGTACACCACAACATCCATGTAATAAAGATCCTTGTTCATTGACACGAATATTGAACTAATTGTTTCTGTTTCTTTGGTATCTTTGTTAATTGTTGCCACTCTTGTTTTTCCCTGATTTCTTTGATTTTTTCTGGGTTGCATTAATCCCATGATCTTTTAACATTTTTTGTAGCTTCTTTACATCACTAGTTAACCCTTTTGTTGGATCATTTATCAATTCCTTGATTTTTTCGTCACTCAGTATATAATAATATTAATATAGATTTTAATTAATTTAATTTAAAAAATATTTTTTGGGTTTAAAGAATTAAAAATATATCCTATTATTATATTATCTAATGGTTAGTCTAACTAAACTCGCAGAAGATTATAAAAATAAACAAGTTGAAATCTTACAAGAAGGTGATGAATATTATTACTTCTATCCAAGCAAAGGATGGAATAGAAAATATTTATTTGATCAACAATTTAAAGCAATCTACAAGAAAAACTATTATGTTCCAAAGGTGGTTGATGTTGAAGCTGAAATTGAAAAAGATGAAAAAGTTGAAAAAGTCAAAAAACAAAAATCAAAAGTTGAAGAAGTACCAAAACAAGCAGATGAAGAAAATACAGGTTCAAAATACTCTGTTCATGTTACTTTTTGGCGTGATACTGGTGATGAAAACAAACCTATTGTTCCAATTAGAGAAGGTACTTATACAATTAACGCAAAACCTGAACACATTGAAAAATTAAAAAACTACAAAAACATTAAAAATTACACTTATAACTTTGTAAAACTTTACGTTGGTGATAATCATGCTTTCAAAAATAGACCTGCAAAATTAATTAAATATCAAACAGGTGCTGGACCTAACAGAGATCAAACTGTCCCAATTGAACAAGAAAACTATGAATTCATCAGAAGAAATTTCATCGATTATTTACCAACTGAACTTGAAAAAAATCTATTCGAGTTGAACATGTATCTTAGTGAATATATTTCATTTGATAAATTTGTTAAAGTCAACTCCAAGAAAAAGAATTTGAAAAAAGCAAAATTAAGATCTGAATTATGTGAAACCATTAATAATAAAGCAATTGACTATAAAGGTAAATCTTTGAAACAAATTATTAAAAATAATGAATTGAATGATAATTTAAAATCTGGTGCTTGTTCATATACCAGTTTAATTCAAATATATGGAGAAGAACCAAAAATTAAATTAAATAATAAATTAATTACTTACGAAAATTTGTTTAAATTCTTTCATGGTAGAAAATACAAAAAAACTGATGATTTATCTTTATCCGCTGAATAACTTGTTAAATTCTTTGATCATTTTAATTTATCATATTCATTTGATGTTTTTCTAAATCCAAATCTAAATAATCTTCGCTTGAAAGTTCAATTTCGATGTTTGGATTCACTGCAAATCCATACCAAATTTCCAAAATTTGAAAATTGAGTTTAAGAATGGCATTATTGTTGTATTGCTAATTTGAGCATATAAAACGATCATATATTTTGTTATAATAAGGTTCATCAAATACTTCTTCTTTCAAAAATCTAGTAATATTTTTTAAATGTTGAAAAGCTACTTTATAATATTTCTCTTCCATTAAACATTCAAAAAAGTAACAAAACTCATCAAAACATTCTTGGTAAATCATCAGAATGTTAGGCCAAGAAGAAGGTAAACTGAGAAACAACATTAAGTATATTAAAATACTTACTTATATTCTAAATCGTTCAATTCTTTTGATCGTTCCTGAGGAATATTAAAAAGAAAGCCAAAATTTTTAATATTGTTGAGTTAATAATAGTCTTCATTTTTTAACTGTATTTTAACTCTTTAATTTGTTTCAATATATCCTTTTTGTTTAAATTGGACTTGAGATGAATCTGTAAGTTTTATGACTTTATAGGTAAAATGATGATGAAAATGCTCATTTAAATCTTGTTTGATTTGTGTCAATTTGTTATTTTTATATTGTTGCAAAGTTTTTACATTTCTATTATTTAAAAAAAGTTTTGAATATTTGGCCATTGTCAAAATCATAAATTTTGTTGTTTATTTCAATGTTAATTAAAATATTTTCTTGCATAATTGTTTAATCTACAGTACAATTTACTAAATGTTTTTATAGTGAAAATATTTCTTTAAATAGAATAATCTCTCATTTCAATTTTCCTTTTTCAAAAATCATTTCCTCTAATGAACAGAATTGTAATAAAAAACAAATTTGGTAATAAATTTCTTTTTAATGAAGTTTTAATAATTTTCACATTCTTATTACAAAAATCTTTTTGTATTATAATTTTTGACTAAACATCATTTAATATGTATATTAATATATTTTTGAATAATAAAATTAGAAAGTATATTAATATACCTTTGAGTTATTGTGGAGTGTGAGTTTTGAATAATTAATACTAATTTTTAAATTTTCTAATTTTTTTGAAAGTAGAATACATTGCTTTTAAACATTGTTAATTTATCTACATTTACTTTCTTTTTTAAAATTTTTGGTTAAAAGTAAAGCTAATTAATCTAAAATAACCAATCCCTTTATAAAAGTATAGAATCTTAAGAAAACATTGAATTTCTTGTATTTCATGTTCATTGAGTTCTATATATCTATTATACATGAGCTTTGTTACTTTTTTTAATATATTTTCATTCATTTTAATTTTCAATTTTTTTTTAGTAAGATTCAATGTGGTGAATTTCAAAAGTACAAATTTATCAAAATAAAATGATTTGTTTAAAGTTAATTGTATTGTGAAATCAAAATATTTTGGTGTTTTTGTGATTGAAGAAAACTTATTTATATCATATAGCTTTGTTTTTAAAATAATTTCATCAAAATAAAAAAATTACAAGTTAAAAGAAAATAAAGCTTCAAAAATGATTAATTTTTTGAAAAACTATTTTTTCATTAAATGTGTGTTAGTATTATATATTCTAACTTCTGAATAATCAACTTCAATATTGAATGAATTTTGAATGAAAAATAAAGTTTCTTCTTTTTATGAATAAAAACAAAATCTGTAAGGTAAGATAACTTTGGAATTCTAAATGTATTTTAAATATAGTTATAAATAAGAATTTCTTCAATTGTATAATATATTCTCTAATTTATTTTGACCATTTATTTGTTTAGATATGCTTTCAATAAATGTTGTTGTTTCTTCAAAAAATTTTTGGTTTGCATAAAGAACAAATTTACTCAAGAATGTTTTTGAATTTGTTGATTATTCAAATAAGTTTCCTGAAATTTCAGACATCTTTTTCATGGTATTGTCTAAAACACCAAACAATTTAAGTTGCTCCTCAGTGTTGTTATTCATTACAATTTGTTTCAAAGAACACCACTAATCAAAATCACAACCAGTCAAACACAATTATATCCCATAAATGTTTAATTTCTCTTCAATAACAGAAGCCGATATAGTTCAGTTGGTTAGAATGACGCGTTTACACCGCGTAGGTCTTGGGTTCAATCCCCAATGTCGGTAGTTTTTAGAATCTGGTATATGAAAACTGTCTGCAAGTTGTGATACTTTTTGGAATTCATCACCTTCTCAAATTTGTTGCGAACTTTTTGACACAGAAAAAGACATTGTGGCTTTGGTTTGCTGCTTATCACTCATTTTTTATATTAACTTGAAAATTAGTTTTTTAAAAGAAAACAACATTTCACTTTTGATTATAAATTGCTGGCTGAAAAAACGATTCAAAATGAAATGTATGTTGATTTTGCAAGAACTTCAAAATTACTTCAAGACAGTATAAGGGAATTTTTTGAATAGTTGCAAAAATTCATGGTCATTTGAAAATAGAGATTTGAAAGTCAAATGAACACTTTTTTCGATTTATTTTTCCTTTTCATTGAATTCAAATGACTTTCTCTCTCCAGCAAAATAAATAAAATCTTCCTGTTCGAAAAGACTTTTCTGGATGGTCAGATCTGTTTTCAATGAATTATCAAAGTTTAAACATTCAACAACACCATTTCCTTCTGTTGAGTAATACACTAATTTTCTCTCAATTTTTCCGTCTTTTTTCTTTAAACAGCACATCGCAATTGGTGAAATACAGTATGATTTTATCTGAGCGATTTCTTTGATACCCTCTTGATTCAATGAGAAAAATAGCATTTCAGATCCTGAAGGATATACTAATTCAATAGTTTTTGTTTCTAGATTGCAAAATAATTGAATATCTCCTGTTGATTTTTTTTGTATTGGTTTAACTTCATTTTCAGCTTTGATATCTGAATAAAATAAATCTCCTGTTTTCCCATCGGAATACACTAGTACCAATTGTGATATTGAGGAATCGTAAACTGATTTCATAATTCCACCATTTGGTTTAGAGTTTGATAAAATCTTATGAATCGGATTGGAATTATTCATTATCCAATAGTGAATATATCCATCTTTTCCTTCATACAAAAGTGCTGATTTTGAATATTTCTGATGAAAAACTGCTGATAAATCACCGTTACATGGGTATTTTTTGAAAATTGAAGAATCTGTTCTCCAAGAACCATTCTCATTGAAAATGTAAAAAATGGAATTTTCAACCAAACAAAAAACAGCAGAATGAGACCTATTTGATTCATATACACCCGAAATTCGACTTCTAACTTTTCCAATGCTTTTGAATCTTTCAAAATTCCATTTTGAGTCAAAATAGCAATAAGAAAGATATCCCTCTTCATTGACAAAATAAACAGCACTGTGGTTATTTGACACTTCAAATATAGCTGAAATATCACCACTTGATGATGCTATCCTGTTGATATTCCAATCATCAATTTGAGGTTTTTTAAAGGCATGAAACAATGATCCATTTTTACTGAAGTAAACATCATCAGATCCTGTTGTGTCATCATGAACAATATCACAAGAACCAATTCTCAACAATTGATCAAATGAAAAATGAAATGATTTTGACAATGAAAATAAATCAGTGTGAATATTCTCAGCAGTATTCCCTTTCTTGATTCTTCTGATTTGTTTCTTCAAATTTGACACATCAATGTTTTTTTCTTTAATCATTTTTTCCAACTCATCAACTAAAACCTTGTAACTTGAGATGTCGGTGCTATTTTGATTTTCAAATTTTTCTGAGAACATTCAGAAAATAATAAATTCTTACCAGTGTGAAGGTTGCAAATTTTCCAAAAATCATGAAAAATTTGATCTTCAACAAAACTGTTAATGATCTTTTCTTTTGGATTGAAATCAAAATTTATGAAAAACTCTTTCTTCTGGTTGACTAATGTCCAAAATGAACATGTTGAATATTTCTTCTTCACCATTCCCTCAAATTCGGAATCAAATAAAAAGTTTCCAAATAGTCCAGACGAGGATTGTTCCAATAACACTAATATAAACCCATAGTTAAACTCAAATTCGTTTGGGAATTGTGTCATAATTAGTAGAACGCAATCCAAGAATTGTCGAAAAATTGGAGATCTTTCACTTTCATTGTCTTTTGAAACAATTAAATTATTGCGAGACAGAAACATATGGCCAAATGATATCCATTCTCTTTCTATTAAAACTTGGAATCCTTCTAAAGTTCGATAATAAGGATCCAATAATATTTGTGATAGACCAACTACTTGAGGTGTTCGATCCCAGCCATCAGAACAATGAATCAGAACAGATACATTGTTTTTAATATGTGAAACAACTCTTATTGAAGCTTGAATTATACTAGATAATGATGAAACCCAGTATTTGAAATCCATTTCACTCAAATGTTTAAAGCACTTTGTGACGGAGTGTATATTGTCAATATTTTCAAAACTGATATTACTGTGTTTATACTTGGATACATTCTCAAAACCATACCCTTTTATGATATTTGCAGTTGCATTAATTCTTGAAAAATATTTTAGTAAAATCGAAAGGATACAATGGGCGGCAGTCAATGAATTGGATTTTTGTTTTTGTCTCATCTCTTTCACAGTACTTTGAAATTAATTCAACATCCAATTTGGAACTTTGTGTGAAACCAGAATTTGGTTGGCTATTATTTAAAATGGGAAAATTTACCTTGATCTTAACAATAAAACATCATCATTTGATTTCCAACAAATGACAGGTAATCTTTGTTTACTTCTAAATAAAGATGCTTTTTTCAATTTTTCTTCATCGAATGCAATTGGGATTATAAAATTATAAGGATAAGTTGGACAGATAAAATATTTTTGGTCTTGTGTGAATTGATTAAAAATTTTCCAATATTTTGAAGAATTAGTGAATCTATTTAAATCATTTTGCAGTAAATTGTTATTCTTTATCCACTCATTTGTTAAATATTCTTGTGTTAAATTATTTTCCTTGAGGAAATGTGATGAAAATTTGAACGCAAAAACATCTTCAATTTTCTCCAAAAATATGTTTGAAAGCCATTCTGAAAATTCTACAACAGGATCTTTAAACTTAAAATAAACTGTTGATAAATCTTTTTTGACTATTTTCACAACTTTTTCTTGAAGTTTTTCAATTGTTAAAACTTGAATATTTGGAATGGAATAATTGTTCTATTTTGTTAAAACATCAACTTTTGTTACTTTGGTTAAAATTTCCATCAAACTATTCGTATTTTTTTCAGATTTAAAGTATATTCTGAAATTTGTTACATACAGAGAACCAACTTCTTTGTATTTAAAATTTTGTAACTCTGAGTTTTGGAAGTGTTGATAGTTTTTTTGAACGTCATGGTAAAGAAAGGAAAGTGTTTCGCCAAAAAAACTTTTAAACTCTCGGTTTTCACTTTCTTCCATCAAAAAAGCTTGGTATTGGTCAAAGAAATCGACCAACCAAAATATGTCTCAATTTTCTTTTGAGACAGTGGTTGCATCAATCCTCGATGAAGAAAAATTGAAAAAAGCATCTTTATTTAGAAGTAAACAAAGATTACCTGTCATTTGTTGGAAATCAAATGATGATGTTTTATTGTTAAGATCAAGGTAAATTTTCCCATTTTAAATAATAGCCAACCAAATTCTGGTTTCACACAAAGTTCCAAATTGGATGTTGAATTAATTTCAAAGTACTGTGAAAGAGATGAGACAAAAACAAAAATCCAATTCATTGACTGCCACCCATTGTATCATTTTAATATTAGGTACTGGAAAAGTTTCTTTAAAAACAGAACTATATGATGGAAACAAGCGGAACACCTTTTGGAAAATAATTTTTCAACACTTGAATGTTGAACACTCACTTGCATCTTTTCATGTTCAGAGTAATGGGATATGTTTATGGGATGTTTGTGATGTTAGTTCCCTTTATTATCAACTCAAGGGTGTTTAGCTCAGCGGTAGAGCAGTCGGCTGCAGTCCGATCGGTCCCTGGTTCAATTCCGGGAGTGCCCTCAATTTTTTTGTGGTTCTTTTTACAAATTCATTGGAAAAAAACTATATTCTGATACAAACTTTAATCTCTTAAGACCAAAAATAAAAGTTTTAGGTTCAAAAAAAAAAAAAAAATTCACGTTTTAAAATTAGAAATTGGAGGAGCTGGTTGTAATGCTATACATAATATGGCCAAATCAAAATTAGGTGGAATGGAATTTATTGCTTGCAATACGGACATTCAATCTTTAAATTATTCTGGTGCGTGTGAAAAAATCATTGATTGCTGATAATTAGTCTGCTGGGCAAGAAAAAGTAAAATTTAATTTCAATAAGAAACTCCAGTTAATTCTTCGGATAATTTCCATAATTTCTTTGCTTCTTCTTTGTTGTAAGCATAATCAATTGCTTTTGAAATGTGTGAATTTTCCAAATATAAACCTCCTTTATCTTGTAATTCTTTTGATACAACAGCAAAAATAGTTGTAGCAGCTCCTTGTTCAACTGATTTCATGAACAGTTGCAAAAATGGTAAAAACAAAAACGACCCTATTCTTATGATCCATGGAAAATCTCTTGTCAGTTCAGTTCCTGGTATAACTCCAGGATGTAAAGAATTCACAGTTATTGGAATTGAATCTGATTTCAACAAATCATTCAATTCATTGGAGAATAAAATATTTGCTAATTTTGATTGTCCATAACTTCCAAGTCTGTTGTAACTATTTTCCCATAGAAAATCATCAAAATTAATTTTTTGTGAACCGAACTTGTGAGCATCTGAAGACAAGACAACAATTCTTCTTTCACCATCTGATTTTTTCATTATTGGTAAAAGCAACATCGTTAATTTAAAATGTCCAAGATGATTAATTCCAATTTGATACTCAAAACCATCTTTTGTTGTTTCTCTTGTTGGATTCATCATCACACCTGCATTATTTATCAAATAATGTAATGGCAAATTCATTTTTTTAAATTTTTCAACAAAGTTATTAATTGATTCAGAGGAGCCTAAATCAATAGGAATATAATCAATTTTTGCATCTTGAACATTTTTTTCAATATAACTTTTTGCATCTTTTAACTTTTCAACGTTTCTTGCTGAAATAATCACATGAGCTCCAATTTTTGCCAACACTCGAGCTTTTTATTAAATATTTTGTTTTGATACCTGTTTCTAGTCCTATTCCAGTATTACTTCCAGTTATGATCACTACTTTATTTTTGAGTGAAACTCCTTTGATTTGACTTTCAGCAGTACAACAAGAAGTATTTCCGTTGTTTCCTCGATTTATATATGGTACTATGTGTTGTGATGAAACATAAACCAAAATCAAGAAAAAAAGAAAGCAAACAACAATGACCAACATGAAAAATGAAAATGATTGGACAAAAGTGAAAGAAAGAAAAGAACTATTCATAGCAGTTTATTGCAACTGACTTTTCAAATGGTCAACTGTTTTTAAAGAATTCAATATATTCAACACGCATTCACTTCTCTTCTCTTGAACAAACCTGGATCCTTGAATAATGTCTAAAATACATAATTGTTTGGTTAATAGCTCATAAAATCTGAGTACTTTGAATTCAAAATCGTGGTAAACAGTATTTCCTTGACAAAAATCTTCCAAATCTTGAATGATGTTCTCTGATTCCAAGAATATTTCTTGAATGTTTTCCAAAGCGATTTGATCATCACGCGGATCGACTTCCACCTAATCATCAACAACTATTCTTTCTTCTGGATTCATTTCCTTCAAATTGGGTAAGTTGAATGAAGAAACGCACTTATTGGTTGATCGGAATTTGTGGAAATTTCTTTCGGAAATGAACAGTTTAAATTTTTATACCACATCAACAATTTCTGATTTACTTCTTCCAAAAACTTCAGGTGAATACATTTCTTCTGCTTTTGCTGGTGGAGCAATAAATTTACCTTTTGTTGTTGCACGGGCGAGGTATGAATAAGAATGAACTGAAGGATACAAATAAGTTGCAAAACTTTCAACTCTTTCATCACGAATATTTTGATGATTATACCATGTTGAATAATACCACCACCATGAGAAGGAATTGATTTTGTTGGATGAATCAGTTGATTTATTTTGACTTCCTCCAATTGGTAAATCTGGATTTAATGCTTCTAATCCTGCAGGTAAATAATCAACCAAAGCAACATGATATCTATATGATGTGTTTGTCATCTTGAGTTTTACTTTCACCAAACAACCTTCTTGGAATCTCCAACTTCCGTCTTTATTTTGAACAACATCTTTTTCATTTGATACATGCTCATAAGTTCTTTCAACAATAAAACCATAATCCAAAGCTTCCAAGTGAAAGTCTTTTGGTGAATATGACATTCCAATTCTATAGTACAATCTCCCCTTTCCTTCTTTATTCAAAAGTAAGTCTAAATTGTCATTCAAATTTTCAGAGATATATTTCATTGGAATTTCAATTAAATTCTTTTCAGTGGAACGTCCTTTAAATTTTTGTTCACCAATGAATGAATTAGTATCTCCACACCATAATTTTAACAAGAAATCAGGTTCTTCTTTTTCATAAATCTCAAAGTACTTCTTCATTGCTAAAAGAACATAACAATTTTCACTTGTGGAACCCCATCTTCCATTCACACGTTTTTTCATCAAACCTTTAACAATTTTTGGAATCAAGGTATTTTTTGGTTCAACTTCAATCAAAGAATCCATGATTATTGCATCAGTTCTTTGATTTGAATGCAACATTACCAATTGAGCATCATTATTTTCATATTTTGATGTTGAAAATGAAGCTGTTTCTGGTGTTTCAATCACAGTTTGTGAAATTTTCTTCAAAAGAATTGGAATCAATTTTTCAGTTGGATCAGCATAATTAAATGAGACTAATAGCCATGCAATACTGTCCAATGAAGGATTTTCAGTTAAATCATAAATTTTTTTTGCTTTCTCATAAATTTGTATTTTGTCATATTTCATTAAAGTGAGTACATAAAGTGCAAACAAACGAAGTGAATATTTTGTACTTTTTGCCATGGTTGTTTCATTTTCCAGATATCTTTCAATATTGATCAAAAATGTTTTTGATTTTTGAAATGTATTGGAAGGTATTTCATATCCTTGATCAATACATCTTTGGAAACAATGCGCAACATGAATTGTTAAGAAAATATTTGGTTCTGATTTTGAGGTCCAAAATCCATATGATCCATCAGGTCTTTGATTATTTTGAAGTTTCTTTATTCCTTTTGCTACATAAGACTTCAATGTTGATTTGCTTGGAATTCCTGGAGAAGAAAATGCATAAAGAACGTTTTCAAGTGCAACAATTGATAAAATTTTGCTTGCAATTTGTTCTACACATTCAAATTTGTAGGAATATAAATAAATGAATGAATCAGTTAATGCTTGAACTGCTGTTGAAGATGTTGTAACTTCAACACCTCCATATTGTGGGAACACATTTGGAGGTTTTGAAATTGGTTGAATAAAACTACCATTATCTATTTCACCATAAGTTGCGAATGCTTCTGATGTTGATGGTGTAAAGATTGGAAATTCTTTTGTGATTGCATCTGCATGTTCCGTTCCAAGAACTTCAGCTCCAATTTGAAATCTACCAATTCCTGCATGTGTTGTTTCAATTGGATACTTGATAACCACTCTATTCTTTGATGGAATTGTGACATTTAAGTATTCAAATTTTTCAGGTGATTGAAGTTTTAAGTTTGTCAATTTAATAGTGAAATTCACATCAATTGTTTCAGTTGATTGATTTTGAAGGATGACTGGGAATGAACATTGATCTCCAAAATTTAAAAATCGAGGAGCTGATGGTCTAATTGATAATGGAAGATTAGCTACAATTGAAGATTCACCAATTCCAAATGAAGTAAATTTATGGGTTAAAACCGCAGTTACTCTGTACTCTGTGAGGTTGTCAGGTAATTTGAATTTTAATTTAACTTTTCCAGATTTGTCTGTTATTCCAGAAGAAAATGCTGCAAGTGGATTGAAATTTGTTCTTGCAGTTATTGGTTTGGAAATAGTTTTTTTTGGTGCATCACCTCTAGGCATGCCTCCTGATGTTGGTATAGACATGGATGATGCTTCAGTTCTAAAACTAAAAGATTCATCTTCAAGAAGCATTGATTGATTTTGAAGACTATCGATTCTTTCTCCTCTTTCCATCAGTTTATCAATATTGGAGAACATAATATTTTTTGTTTCTTCAATTTGCATGGATAACATTTCCAATTTTGATGCTTGTACTAGACTTGACCAATCTTTGACGAAAATGTTTGATCTAATGGAGTTTCTTGTGTAACCTTGTGAATGTCCAGGATAAAACAATAATAAAGGATCTTCAATAGAATAAGATGTTAAAGATAATATGGCTTCATCAACGACAATCAATGAAACATCAGAGTTTGCCACTGCTTTGCCTTCATGATCCAAAACACATACTTCAACTTCATTTTCTGATCCTGGACGACAAACTGTATTTTTTGGAGTAACTTTAGCTGTTAATTTGTGAATAAGGGGCGGAACTGATAAATAAAGAGAGCCTGATGCATAAGCAGGTTTTTTTGGTGCATCTTTCAAATTTTCAAGATTAAAATCCAGTCTGTAATCCGAAGAAACGATTTCAACATACACAGTAGGTCCAGGGATCATTTCTTCGCATATTGGGATTTTGAGGACTGAATGACCTTCTGTCATTGTAAATCTTTTTTGAGAATGAACTCCTGATAAAAGTATTGTGTAGATTGCTTCAGCCTTAGAGTCATAAGGATGTTGGACATAAATTTGAGCAGTATCTCCAATTTCATAAGATTCTTTATCAGCTATCATCAATAGTTGATCACAGACAACTCTGGATGATTTTGATTGTTGACTGCCGCCTGAAACAACAACAAAGAGCCCAGTTGAATTTTTCAATCCATCTTTATCTGTAACTTCAATTTCAATGTTATACAAACCAGGATCTTTGAATGATAAATCATAAGTCATTGGTTTATTTTGTGATTTTGTAATTTCATCATATTTTATGACATCCTTTTTGATAGTTTTTGTTTCAACAATTTGATCTTTTTTAATAGCTATGATGTTAATTGGAACATCTGCTTCTAATAATCCTTTGATTGAAGTTACAACAATTTCCAAACTAATAGTTTCTTCTGGTTTGACAAAGTTTTTCTTTGATTTTACACCAACATAATTTGAAGAAGGATGAACAATAAAACTAGTGGAAGATCCCATAACTTGATTACTAAGATCTTGGACATTCACATTTCCTGTGATGGTAACAGGAGTTTTTGGATACCTATCAGTTTCGGTAAATTCAATACAAATCTTATTTTCACCATTGGAATCTGTTGTTTCTTCTTTCATTTTCATTTCTCCAACTTCATCAATATAGTTATCAAATTGGTAGTACCATGAAGAATTTGGTTTTTGAAAATGAAAACTTGAAAAACCTGGAGGTTTGTATGATGATTTTGTTTGTGAAACAGTCCAATCTACTTTTGCTCCAGATAAACCACCTCCAGAGAAATAAGATGAATTAACTGTCAAAATTGCAGATGAATCACCCACAAATGATGACTCAGATGCGGAAGCATTAACTTTGTATTCTGGAGTTCTGAATTCTTCAACTTTGAAATTGTGACTAAAACATTCTGAACCATAAAAGAATGATAAAAATGAATCTTTTGATGTTTTCATCATGATATAATGTTCACCTAAATTGATGTTATCTGGGAGGTCGAATGAGAGTTGAAATGAACCATTTGGAGTAATTTTGACATCTCCTTTTTTGTAGGAAATATCCATGGAATCAAATGCTTCCCAATGAATAATATCACATTTTGAATCATGTTCCAAATGATAAGAAGATTTCTTTTTTGCAAGTTTACGAATAAATCCTTTGATATTAACTTTTTCTTTTGGTTTGTATAATTTTCTATCGTCAAATGTCCAATGTAGATGTTGTTCTGGATATTTATATCCTTTATAGATATGATTAATAAAAGAAACATCATTTTTTGATTTTGCAATCAAAAGACTGCAATCCCATAATAAATTGATGACATTGTCTTCCGGTAAATCAAAGTGCGTGATTCCAGTTTCATCAACACTTTTTGTTTTTCCATAAAATGTAAATTTTGCATCATCAACATTTGATCCATCTTTCAAATTATTAGCCCAACATGTAAGTTCACAAGATGAATTGTTGATTATTGCATCAACAGCTAAATTAGTACATTGAATCCAAGCATGAATGATAGGTCTACGCATCCATTGTGTTTCTTCTTCTGGATACCATTCCTCTTGAAGTGGTTCACAAATAACATAAAGTTGACCAAGTTTTTCTTTAGAATGTTGTAAATAAGGAACAATGTCAATAGGTGTTTCAACTTTTTGTTCTTGAATCCCTTTTACCACGATGGTATCATCAAAAACTTTCTTTCCAAATTTACAGAAATCTGTCATGTCATAATTTTTATAATCTTTGATCAAATGAGAATTATTCCCAAAATGTGATTTTTGATAGTCTTTTGGGTCTACTTGAAAAATAGCACATCTAAATTTTGACAAATTACAAGTAATAATGTTGTGAGTTGGAGATGTATTTTCTGTTGGATCAATAACGATTAAACCTTGGTAGAATGATTCCATACTTTTTGAAGCCTCACTAATTTCGAATTTAATATTAACTTCTTCTTCAAGTTTTTGACCATAAATATCAGTTAAACCTGTTTTTATTTTCAAAGTATAAGTTTCTTTTCCTTTGCTGTTTCCAAATATAACCAAAGATGCTCCAGAAACTACAACACGAACATTTGGTAATTCAGGTGATATTTCCACAAATTCAACTGGATTAACATCTTCATCAATGCTGTTTGTGAAATAAACCGTCCAGCTAGTAGAAGGTTGGTTATATTTTGAATCTTTTGGACGATGATTTGAACAAAAGAACTTTCCATATGTTGAAAAAGAGAAATGTTGGGCAACATCTGTCACATTAGGACCTTCAGCTGATGGTGTTTTAGGACCGATGTTAATGGAATAATGTGTTGATAATTTTAACTTTTTCTTTAATTTTAACCACATAAAACGATCTTTTACTCCTGATTTTAGGTAATAAGAAATACTTTGTCTCTGTTTTGGATTTTGCAATTCCACTATTTTTTCAGCTTCTTCTTGAGTGACTACTTCAAATTGATCCAATTTTGAATTGATTGATATTGACTTTAAAACCTCTTCAGGTTTAATATTTTGGTCAAAGTGAATGTAAAAAACTGGATTTTCATGAGTGAATGATTTTGGAAAGAATTCTGTAACTTTGACAGTTGGTGTTTCAAATGACCAAATTACATCTTTTTCAAGTTTTAAACCAGTAGCACTTTTTGTTTCAGCGGATATTTTAGCAGTATAGATTGTAGATTTGTTGAAACGAAAAGTTGGTTCAAAATATAAAGTTTTAGTTCCAATCCATCTCCACCTTCCTTCACACTTTGGTGATAATTCCACTGGAATTTTTTGTTTTTCAATTTCTTCAATAGTTCCAAGTTTAATCATTGGTGAATTAAAAGTCACACTTAAATATGAAGCCATTGGTATTTTTCCTTCAGGTAAATATCTTTCAACAATTAATTCCTTTTCTTCTTCTTCTGTTTCCTTTTCAATTTTTGGTGGTTCAAATGATTCTTTTGGTGGAAAAGTTTGTAGTTGAATTTTCTCTGTTGTTTCTGGTGGTTTTACAGTTTCATCACGTTTGAAAAAATCTTGTTCATCTTCTTTCTTAGTTTCTATTGTTGGTAACCTTTTAACTGTCAATTCTTTTTTTTTTGTTCTTTTACCTTTTGTCCAATTTTTCAGCGTCTTCTTTGGGGACACTGTTGAAGAGATTTTCATCTTCTCTTTGTGGTACTGTGCCATTTTCATTTGCCTTCACCAAGTCATCTGGTGTTGGAGTTCTAACTTTCAAACGAAGAGGGTACTGTTTACCGTTTGGTTGCGTCATCACTTCAATTATGTCTGTCCAATTAGAAGCGTGGATAAATATAGACCAGCGAGAAGATTTAAGATAAAAAAAAAAACGAAAATAAATATTCCCTTTTGTAAAAATAGATATTTTATTTAACGATCAAGTACATTGGTTTGTTTGATTTATCCATGGTTGAATTAATCATATCTCGATGAAGTTCTGAAAGAATAAATCTACAATAAATATTAGACATTGTTTCTTGCACTAAATCCTTCAATATTACATCAAATAAATCAACCTTTGCTTCATGAAGAGATTCTAAAACTTTTTTTTTTAATTTAGCAGTTGTATTAATTTCATAGGTTGAATCACTTTCAATGAATAATTTAATAATGTCACATGATCGACCCCTCCTTTTCTTTTCACTTAATTTTTTATATTTTTCAACTTCTTCATAAAAAATTACATTCTCTACAGAGTATTCGCGTGTAGAAAAAGTTTTAAAAAATTTTCGAAGTTTTGGGTCTTCTAAAATCTCTTCTAGGGTGTATTTCTTTTTTTTGAGTGGTTCTTGAATAAAATTTGACTGTGATTCTCTTGGACTCTTGAATGAAAAAATAGATTTTTTTGGTTGTTTAATAGGAATTGCAAGACTTTGTTCAGGTTGTTCTTCTAGTTCTATTATTTTTTTTCTTTTTTCTTCAATCAAATCTTCATATTTCCTTTTCAATTCATCTTTTTCTTGTTCATGTTTTAATTTCAAAACTTCTTTTTCAAGCTCATATTCTTCATCAAGTTTTTTTATTTGTTGTTGAATTTTTTCTTGTGGATTTATTTTTTTTTTCTTTTTTTGTATTTGACAAGAATAAATATCTGTGTGTACTTCTATACCTGTTCCGTCTGTGTCAATTACAATTCTTGCCAAATCAAATCTTTGATGTTTTCTTTCTTTGCCAAATTCTGAAATGACTTCACTGTTACTGACGACATAACAACCAGCAAGAAGAGCAGCTGTTTCTTTTGTTACAAATTTAACAAGTCCTTTTAATCCTCTACCAGTCAATCTCTTAGCTTCAAGTCCTGCATTTTGGTTTGCAGATGTTGCAAATGCTTCAACGGTCAATAAACTCAAAACTGAAACTGATCTCATTTTGAAATATTTTTTAATTTCTTTTGTTCTTTGAAGGTGTAATATCTGTTTTGAGATTAATTGAGTTCTTTCTGATTCTTGAGCCCATTCATCGAAAGTCTTTTGATTTTCATTATGAACAACAATTGGAATAACGTTTAGCAATAGTAATTGTTCTTGTAAATCTACTATATCATCTAAAGTACCTTGACAAAAATGACAGCCCAAGTAAGACATAAAAAATAATAAAACTTTGTATCCTTGTCGGTTGTATTCAGCTACAGATGTTCCTGTGTTGTCTACCATTTTTTCAAATAATTCTTTTGGTACTTTTGGTAATTTGGATTTTTGTTCTTTCATTGTTGCTTCATCAACTTTGATTACTTTTGAATTTTCTGATTTTTCTTCTTCTTTCTCTTTCTTCTGTATATCTATTTCTTCTTCTGTTGGAGAAAAATCAAGTGGTTCTTTTTCAGTCTCCTTGGTGGTGTTATTCTCCGCTTCCATCATCGGAATAATTTTGTTTTGTCCAATTGGAAGAGAGAATTATTATACCCGTTGGAGTTGAAATACCTCTTTCAGCTGAACATTAAAGTGTACAAAATGTATAATCATATTGAAAAAATGTCAATTTCCATTCTAATTCCAACAAATTTAGAAGTTTAATTCGCCATTTTTATCTTTTTTTAACCAATAAATTGCTTTCTGCTTTATTCATCACAACGTTTAGTTCACATGGGCAACGACATTAAAACTGGTTACAGTGATATAATGGTATTAGGAAATGAAGGATGTGGAAAAACTACATTTTTAAACACACTTCTCTCAACACATCATCCTTTGGTAAATTCAAGAAAAAAATTAATTCTTTCAAGATTCACGAATTTTTTGTTGATGAATCATTTAAACATTTTTTTACATTGACTTTAAAAGTTGCTGAAGATATACAAACCAAAGATGTTATAACTTCTCTGGATACCGAAAAAAACCGATTATCAAATAACTTGAACAATTTAACAAGAGTTAAATCATTAAAAAATTTTGATGAAACATCTATTGAATCATTACAGTCTATAGTCAACACATTCACAGAGTTATGGTCCGAACAATATTTCATCCAATTTTCTGAACAAGAATTTGAAAAAGAAACAAAAGAACTAGTCAAAGACAATTTAGAAAAATTAAAAGACATTAAATTCCCATCAAAATCCGAAATTTACAAATTTTACAAAAAACGTACAGGAACAAGTCAATTCATTTTCCTTTATCAAAATATTTTATACCGATTAATTGGAGATGTTCCTGGTTCTTATTCACACAGAAAAAATTGGTCACAATTTTATGAAATGGTTGGAACTTTTATTTATATTATTTCTCTTTCAGATTTTGATGAATATACAACCAAGGATGAAATTTCAATGTTAGATAGTTTGAATTGTTTTGAAGAAACTATAACTGATATTTTATTTGAATTTAATCCAAATATCATTGTTATATTCAATAAGAAAGATGAATTACAACAAAAAATTGAAAAAGAGGATAAACTTAGTTATGTATTTCCTGCTTATAAAGGTGGAAAGAATTTAAACAATGCAACAAATTTTATCATGGAAAAATTCAAATCAAAAATTAACAAGAGATTGAAAAATATTAAATATTTTTGTGGAAATGTGAATGATGACGATTTTGTGAAGGAAGTTTTCAAAGGAGTTCATAATTTAAAAAAGAAAAGAAATTCAATTCTTCTTCAATAAACTTTTTAATATCTGTCACAATACTGCACCTTTCAGTCAACCCATTGTCAAATTTTGAATATATTTACCCGAAATAAAAAGATTATCTTTTTTTGAAACACACAACTCTTTAAAAAGATTTATTCAGTATCTTGAAGGTTTGTGATGATATGTTTAATTTGAATTCCTTCTTTATTGTAAATATAAACAACGTCCATTTTTTTTTTCTTGTCTACAGCGTGTAATGTGACAGTAATGTGGACATTGTCATCTTTTTTTGTTTCTTTTATTTCTCCGATGGATTTCACAACAGCAGGAATTTTAAAATCTGCAACATAAGATGGCAACATATTTTCTCTTCCTTTTGTTGCTATTTGTCCTCCAAATTCAACTTCACAATTTTCATGAAGTGCTTTTTTAATTCCTTCAATATCTTGTTTATTAAAATCATTTAAATATTTTTCAAAAAGTTGTTTGTAGTTGATTTCTGACATGTCCCTTCACTTTATTTGATGTCGTTTGGCCAATGAAAATGCTTTCAAAAAAAAAGTTGAAGAAAAAGTAGTTTCTACGAATGGTTTTGGAAGCAAGAAACAACGCCTTGTCATCTTTTTGATTTGTTGAACATCTAGTCTTTTCAGTTTTTGAAGAAAAGATTTATTCATTGAATTTGTTAAAGAATTTGATGATTTATTAGATTTCAAAGAAATTTCAAAAAAAAGATTTGAAACCAATTTCCAAGAAGGTTCATCTGATTGGCTGAACAAACACAACAACAAGCATGAACTGTCATCACTCCATTTTTACGACTTTCAAATTACATCCAAGTGACGTGGAAGAGTTTATCAATACGAGTGCAAAAGTATCACAGATGAGTAAAAAAGAAACTGGTTGTCTCAACTTCTCACTTTGTGTCAATAACAAAGGAACAGAAAATCAAATATTTTTTTTAACTGAAACATTCAAAACCACAAAAGATTATGAATATCATATAAAACAAAGTTACACTGTCGAATTTGAAAATGTGAAAAAAAAATGTTTAAAAACACCACAAGTGGATATTTGTCTTCCTACAACTTTTTTGCTTGACATCAAAAAATTCGAAAACGATCAAATTATTTATTTGAAAGATTTAGCAGCTTTCATTAAAGAAAATACATCAATTTTATTTTCTATCAAAAGTTGGAATGCTTTGTTTAATCAACCTGAAGCTAAATTTCTGCAACAGGTTTTTAACGTTCCAATACTGTTACTTGAAAAAATGATCATTATGGATGATCAGAAAAAAGCTATTGGAACTGAATTATCAAAAAAATTAGATATTTTTTTCATGGCTACTTTTTACATTTGCAAAGGTTATCTTGAAATTTATGACACTCAACCAAAATCATCAGTATTTTTTGAGGATGAATTGAGAAAAGAATTGAAAAGAAACAGAGAAGAAACGAGTAAATCAAGTACTTCAAGATCCAAAAAAACATCAAATGAACAAGATACATTTATTAGAATAAATCGAGAATTATTGAATGTTTGCGTTGCTTCATGGAGAGATAACTCTTCAAAGAATTTGGTTCCAAAAGGCTGTCATTTATATAATCAGTACAATAACAAAAAGAAGAGAGATTTTCATCCAAATGAACGTTATTTCATTTGTATTTCTCAAAATCCAACAGAACTTGAAAAAGAACTGAAAGACTGTGGGGATGCAATTAAAATTGATACAAAAAAAACATATTGTGCTGAAGTGAACTGTGGATCTAAATTGATTTACAACTGTTTCTGTGGGGCTTGGAAAACAACATTAACACATCAAATTTACAATCATGATTGTCCTTTTGATTTTGAATTAAAAATTCAAAAAATCAATCCTAATTCAAAATTTTTAGGATTTAATGTCAAGAGAATACTTGGAAAGAATGAAAAAATGAAGTGCTTAGGATACACTTTTTATGCTTCTTGGAGAAAAAACAGAAAACTTCATAAGTTGATTTTTATCAATGAAGAGGATAATATCCCTTCTTCAGAATTTGTATCCATGAAAAATGAAAAGGAGTTTTTTATTACGATATGGTGTCAACATAGTCATTCTGACACTCCTGTTCCATTTTTTCATAGTCAATTATTCAACGTAGTTGGTGACACTATTTATTCAACAAAAAGTAATTTGGGACCACTTAGTGATGAATTGATTGACATATTATTGTATCATCTTGAAGTGCAATTGAAAGAATGCTCTCATCGTTTTGTTTTGTTTCTCTATTGCTGTTATATTGGAATTTCAATTGAAAAGATGAATCAGATATTTGGAATATCAAAACAGGAATTATTAGGTTTCGAGGATGATGACAAAAGAGGTAATGGAAAGAATGGTATTTTTTGGTACATATTCTTGAGTGATTCTTCGAAACAAGAATTTGACACAAATAACTTGAAAGATCAATTGATACATCTAGATTTTTATGAAAGTGTCGATAAGGAATTGTTCAAATTGAAGTTATTTGAGTTGATCACCAATTTCAGATATGGATCAAACAATACAATATTTGATGAAATCCAATCAGATTTTTTTTGAAGAAGTATAAATGAATTTTATTCCAAACTAAACAGGGGTGACCTCTAAATCTTATTTTTATTCATTTTTTATTCAATTTAATTTTTGGTATTTTTCCAATGATTCTTGAATCATCTTTAAACTTTCTAGACAAATTTCTTTAAAATCAACATCTTCTGGTTGAGTTGAGTCTTTAATTTTTTCCAATTTTGATTCTGTTTCAAGTTTCAACAATTTCAAATCATTTGTTAATTTTGTCAATTTGTCCACTTCTTCATCAAATTCTGAAACAATCACAAGTTGATGTTTCAAAAGATGAAAATATTCTTCAGAATTTTTTAATTGTTTTTTGAATTCTGTTCGTTTTTCTTCTTTTATTTCAATACTTTCAATAAATTTTGGTATTTTTTTGGATAGGATTTTTTCACAAACAATTACATTTTTTTCACTTTTTCTTGTTTCATTTAATTTTTCATTTTTTTCTGCATTTTCGATGATTTTTATTTGTTGTTTGATAATTTGAAAGTATTCTTCAAGTTTTTGAAAAAAATTTTCAACCACTTCTGTCTCATCACCAACAACGTTCATTTAATTTGTCCAATGAAAATAATTCGAATCTTCAACAAAACTCCCACTATTTTTTTAAAAGAAAATCAATGTTTTGGAACTGATTTATATTGGCAACATTCACCATTTGAAACAACAACAACAATTATTGAAGAAACATCAGTTTTTTGAAAATTGTAGCCTCATCGTTCAAGGTTCCAAAGGAATCTGCGTAGAGATGCCATACTCTTGGTTATCTCTATGTCTATTAAAAAATAAAATTCTTTTCAATTCTGGCAACCAAAAATTCAACATCAAAAAATAACAAATTTTATTTTTGCAAGTTTTTGAATTCTAACAAATTTTGTAAAATGTCTGATGAATTTTCAATGCACCCTTTAACCCTTAACATCTATTCAAAATTTAGATTCAAAAAAAAACAAATTACATGACAAATGTTTAAATTTAACAAACTAACAGCTCTAATATACTTATTCTTGTCCTGTCCTTTTGTATAAAATAAAGGTAATAATGGTTTATCAATGTTCATTTCATCTCTAACAAAAGAACGTGATGACAAAGGAAATACAGGATATCTTAAAGGAATTTGATATAATTTTGATAATAAGCGAACAATATGAGCAATATATCCTAAACCTGAAGCAGCAGAATCATCAGCATTAATTGTACTGAAATTTATTGTCAAAACAAAAAAATTCTTACTTGTCTTTACTACTGATAACGATATTGGAAATGGTAAATGAAGTTTCTGTTTTTTGAATTTGATAAATGGCAAATATTTCTTCTATTATAACAGTTCTTCTTTGACCTAACTTTTTTTCAATTTCAATCAATTCATTTTCATATTTTTTCAAGTTGAAATTTTGTGTCAAAAATTCAGTTTGTGTTAAAAGTTCATTTTCTGAATTGAGTAATTCACCTATTTTTTCCTCTATTTTTTTATTAAATTTCTCAATCTTTTCTTTTTTTTCTTCACATATTTTCTTTTTTGCTTCTAATTCTTCTTTTAGTAGTTTAATTTTTTTTAATCTTGTTTCAATAGATTGTCGTACAGTTACTAGTTCTAATTCGTTTTTCATTGCTTTTTCAATATCTTCTTTTTTCTTGTCTAAATTTTCTTTTGTTTCCTCTATTGCATATTGCAAACCAACTAACTGAACAGTGTTCATTTGAATTTCTCTATGATCAATTTCTAACAAAAATTTAATTCAAAGACTCTTTACCTTTTTCCTGTTTAATTTTGAAAACTATTTACCTATTGGATTAGACATGGATGTATACTTTGGTAAAATTTTCGGTTTTTTGGATGTCTGCTTTGACAAATTTGAAACATAATAACCATCTGAAAATTCCAGAAAAATTGAGTTTTTATCGATTTTTTCGTTTTTTAGCTAAAGATTTAACAAAGGTTTTTTTTTTTTTTTTACTGTTTTTGAAAATAAATGCAAGGAATGAAAATCAAATGTTTCTGTCAGTATTTCACAGTCATCGTTTGAGTTATATAATTTAATGATAAAAACTGAATCAAAAATTCACGTTAAAAATAGATGTTTTTTTTACAATGTTCTTTTTGAAAGGTTTCACTTGAAATTTCGGTTATGTCGAATTGAGTCCAACAAGGATTCTATTTTATGTTTTAATAAAGAATAATTTTACGTTAGTTTGTTCCATTGAGTAACTTTTGTACAAATTTTCGTCTTGTGAAAAAATGAATTTTTTTTTATTTTTTTACTTTCTGTGTCCAATGTGAAATAGGTGGACAACAGCTGCTTTGATTCTAAATTTCGAACGGTTATTCCTTCTAAATGTCTAATTTCTTTTTTAACAGCATTTTGCTCAATTGGTTCTGTTTGCATTATTTTGAAAACCAATCAGATTTTGCCAACCAAAAAAAAATTTTATTTTTCATCAATTGATTAAAATACAATTTCTCATTTAAAAAATAAAATTTCACTCTTCAGTTTTTTTTTCATCACTTTCCAATTTTGCTTGATACATCAAAAAACCCATTGTTCCAAAAAAAGCTAAAGTTCCTTTAAGCAGTTAGAATTTGAGTTACTATGTTACCTAATTGTCCAATTCTATTTGGTGAAAGTTTGTTAATTTTTTTTTTTTACTTCAACCAAACACCTTGTGGTTTAACAAAAAGTTCAAAATTCAATGCTCTAAAAAGAGTCGTGGCTCTTCTTGCTTCATTTGTTTCCTTGTTTTTTGGGATTTTATTTGGACTTTCTTGCTTCATTGTTTGATGTTTCATTCAAGAAAATTATTGGTTGAAAAAAAATAAATTTATTTTTTTGCAATTTGATGTTTGCAATAAGTTAAAATTTTAGAAAGAATTTCTTTTTGTTCTGGAAAATCTTTTTCTTCACCACCAGTAACTTTAGTCACAATACCAACTGAACAAACATCAATTTGACAATGACGAGCTACTAATACTTCAGAAATTGAAATTGAATTAATAACTTGACAATCAAATCCTTTTGCTGCTCTTGAGACTGCAGGTGAATAAAGTAATCTATTTGAAGTAACCATTACATTCACATTCTTAACTTTTGTTTTCAAAGTTTCGCCACAATGAACAACTTCTTTTCTCAATTCAGCTTGATATGCATCACTCATATCTGGAAATCTTGGTCCCCATTCTTCTAAATTTGGACCAATCAATTGATTTCTTCCAGTGAAATTGATGTGATCATCAACTACACAAATAGAACCAATTTCAATAGATTCATCACATGATACTAAAGAGGATGATAAAAATAAGTTCTTAACACCTAAGAGATGGAATGCCTAATAAATTTTTCAGTATTAAATTTTGAATTTACTCTAATTAAAATGACTAAATTAACAGCATGTGTTGTTTCATGAGAATATGAAACATTGAGTACTGTTAAACATAATTTTCCATTGATTTCACATAAAGCAAGTTTTGAATTTTGTTTTCTTCCATGAAATTGAAGATGTGGGATGTGAGATAATAAAATAGTTTCTTTAACTTTTAAGTCATTCAATTTCAAGTTCAAATTATAATCAATCATTGCAAATTCAACTTTTTCATCTTTTAATCCAAGTTTTTCTTTGATGAAATTTGTTGCTTCATGCGATCTTTCACTTGATGGAAATGTTTTTTTAACATAACCAATGGATTCATTGAGACCTAATTGACCTAATGTAACATTTTTTAAAGTTGGAACAACTTTTGATAAAATTGATGAAATTGATGTTTCTAATTGTTTAATAACATCAGAATCAATTCCTTCATCTGTTTTAAGATGTGAAACATTCATTGATAAATTATCTTTTTTTGAAATGACACCCAATGAAATAACATCAACACCTAAATAACGAAGTGAATAAGCAGGAGTCATTGCAGTGATTCCAACAACATCTGCGTTAAATGTTTCAGCAAATTTACGTTCTGCTTTGGTTGGAAAATTTGATGAATAGAAACCCATCATTATTGCTGATTCTAAATCATTTCCAATGAATTTATTAAGTCTTTCTGGCATCAATGGTTCTTTCATACTATTTGGATGTGGATCACACATTGGATATAATAACTTGAATGGTCTTGAAGCATAAGTAAAGTTCATAAAATCTTTAAGAAAAACCACATTTCCTTTTGGTCTTTTTTCTTCTGAAACAGGTGAGCAATTGATTGCTGAGATGACAAATTTGATTCCTAATTCATAAAGAACTAATGATAAAAATGTTGCTTCTTCAATTGGATATCCAACCAATCTTTCACTAGCAATGAAATAAATTTGTTTTCCTTCTTTTGTTTTTCCTGTGATGATTACATCACTTTCTGTTTCATGTTTTTTCAATGGAAAGTTTGGAATATCAGTGAAGTTGATTGATTTTTTATCAATTAATGAATCTGTCAATTTAAGATGACTTTTGTGAATCAAAACAGCGACATCTGAAGTATGTTTCAATTTTTTGATGACTGTTCCAGCAGCAATTTTTAAAGTTGAAGCCATTTCAAGGAATGGAAAAGGTTTAGCAACATAATCTTTTTCAACAGTATCCAAGCATAACTTTTTTTTTTCAGTGTGATTTTCAGGTAATTTAACATTTTCAAGGAAAAGTTTCAATAATTTTTGAAAGTCTTGACTTCCATTTTTACCCATTTCCATAACTTCTTCATGGTTAAGTTTTGTTGTTTGAAGACCAGCTCCTAAATTAGTAATGATTGAAATTCCAAATGTTCTTAAACCACAAGCTTTTGCTACTAATACTTCTGGAACTGTACTCATTCCAACACATGATCCTTCACATTGTCTTGCCATTTTAACTTTTTTTTTAATTTTTTTTTTTTTCTAACCTTCATGTGGAGTTTCAAAAGAAGGACCATTGGTCCAACAGTAATTTCCTTCAAATAATTTGATACTATTATCTTTAGCAAGTTGTTTTAAAAGTTCAAAATATTCTTCATCCCAACTAACGAAGATGTTAATGGTTTTTTTTGTTTTTTTACCAACTATCTTCGTTTACTCTTGAAATATCTAAAATGCCTTCATGACTTAATTCTCTTAATGGATCAATTCTACTTAAAAACTTGAAGTGATTTTTGATCGCCATGATACATCCAGGATACACTTTTTGTTAAATTTTAAATTTTTTTTTTTTTTTACTTCCTTCAGCAATTCCTCCTGTTGCGTTTGTGATTCCAAAAATTTTGATTCCAAGAACAACAGCTAAACGAACTTGAAAAGTGACTTCATGGAATGAAATTCCTTCATACGAATGAGTTCTAGTTAAAAAAATTGAGATGAATAAAAAAACTGAACCTTCCAGCAAAGCAAAGAATTCTTCTTCCATTAAGAGTACCCATGACTAATTTTCCTTTGTGTCCTGAAATTGTGGGCATTGGCATTTCTAACTTGTTTAATATTGTTTTTTTTTCAAACCTGGAATATCTTTGTATTCAAGAATTTTTGAGTCTTGAAGTAATTCATAGAAATCATTAAGTCCACTACCCATTACTACAGCGATATCTGCGTCTCCAAGTTTTTCATGAATAAAAGTAGCAGCAGTGTTAAGTTGGTGGCAAAATGAAGTTTCGTACTTTAATAAAAATTAGTTTTTTGGTTTATAAACCTTTTTGAATTCTCTCAAATTGAACATTTCAAGTTCCTTTTTTTCTTTTAATTGTTGTTCTATTGACATGTTCAAGTGTTAAAAAAGCCAATCAAAATCACTCCGAGATTCACAACGATAAAAAGAAAAAAATTCCATTTTTGTTTAGAATTTTCTTCAATTTTTTATTTGAAATTAAACGAATTTGTGTGTGAAAAAAACAACCAATAGTATCAAGTTTAACTTTTTTTCAACATGGCGCACCGCTTGACAGAATTGATTCCAACACTCCAATACTCATCCACAGATAGTGAATTGGAAATTATGTTGAAACAAGTTGTTCAATTTCAACTTGATTTTTTGGAAGAACAATCTTCAAGAAATATTTTACCAGGAGAAAACCTACACTTAGAACTGATTGTGAAACCAAATTTTGAAACAAAAAAGAAAAACTATACAAAATTATTCAAAGTTTTATGTGCGAAAAATCAAGATTCGATGAAAATTTGGAAGAAAATATTCAGTAGACTTGAAATTCATGTTTCTCTTGAAACTGAACTTCCAAATTCTTCCAAATTTGAAATTGTTGAAAATAAAAATGAAAAAAGAAGAAATTCAACTTTTATTCCAAAACACACCGAAAAAAAGGGAATTGATTCAAATTCAGCTCTAAGAACTTATGTTAACACAAAAGAAAAAGAAGACAGTATTTCATTTGAATTGAACATCAATATACCGACAAATCAAGTTGGAGAAGCATTTTTAGTATTAGATTGTTATTTACCAAGTTATCAATTTGATGAATACGTCATAAGAACACTCTCAGATTCTGATTCTTCATTGGACAAATTTGAAAAATTAATTCCTTACGAAACATCAAAATTATACATTGAGTTTAATTTATTTTTGGGAACTATATGTAAACCAATACTTATTCAAGAAGCTTTAAAAATCTCATCAAAGAGTAAATTTTTGAATAAAACATCAATCATTGAATGTTCATTTGAAAATTTAACTGAACAAGAATTGACCATATCATCAATTGATTTACAAACAATGTCCATTGGAGTTAAAGAAATCAATAGAAAACATTTAAACAATTTAGTTATTTCCAATGAAAAGAAATTCAATGGATCTGTTTTAAAAGCAACTCCATTGATTGGTAAATCACTTTTTAATTTTATACTTGATAAAAATTGTTTACCAATGATTTTAAATCCAGGTGAAATCTCAACTATAATTTTTCAAATCATTCAGAATCATGCAACTTTTGAAAATTCAGAAGATGAAGAAAAGAAAAATCCATTTTCACAATTTTCATCACTTTTAACAGCGCAATATCAAATTGAAGGTTTGAAATCAACACTTTCAAATCATCATTCTGTCAAGTGGAATTTCATTAAAAATACTGGTTTTGTGTTTTCATTGGATTCTCCGGAGACTATTTTTGTTAATGAAGATTTCAATGCAGCTTTAGTGATTAAAAATTTTACTTCAAAGAAATGTAATTTGGATATTTTGATTTCGTTATCAGCTGAATCTCCTTTAATTTGTAGAGAATCAAAATTGAATGTTGGAGTTTTGGAACCAAATCAAATTAAAAAGTTAAATTTACATTATTCAGCGATTAGGAGTGGCATTTTTGATCTATTTGAAATTCAAGTTGTGGATAAATTGACCAACAAAACTTATGAATCAATTTGTCAACATAAAATTTATATCCAAGAGAAAATAGAAAAATCTATTGGTGGAAAAATTGAAAGGAAGGAAATGGTTGAACAATCTGAAGAAGATACAGATGATGAAAAAATTGAAGTCGGACTATTAACCAATGATCTTGAAAATTCAAAAAAAGATCGAAAACAATTTTCAATGAAAGCAATGCCTGTTTTGAGAGGTGGACATCAGAGATCACATTCTACAGATATAATGAGTCCATTTCCAACAATATTTAACAACAAAAAACCTTTAAGAAAATCAACTTTAGGAAATTCTTCATCAAATCTTTCAGTTGGAAAATCTAGAAGAAATTTATTGAATGTTAGAGGATCAAATGTCACTGCTACCACAAGTTATCATGAAGATGATGAAGATGATGAAGAATCAATTGATAAAACTGATAATGATGTAGATGAAGCAGATGATCATCTTATTGATGATGTTTCAATATAAAACCTGTTTTTTTTTTACACATTTTTGATTTTCTTGCAAGTTGAAACTTAAGTCTTCCTAATTTTTCAAAAAAAACTAATTTTATTTTTTTCCAACTTTTTTTTTTGTTGATTGAACTGAGATGAAATTTGATGATGAGTATGAATCACTTTCAGATGATATTTGATTCATTTCATATAAAATACCCATACTAAAAAGAAAACTAAAAAAACAATGAAAAAAAAACAAAAAGAAACCATGATGTAACACAAACAATGTGGAATGACAAACCAACAAGTTCAACAAAAAATAAACTGATTAATTTAGAAAATAATTATCTCACCAACTGATAACTTCAAACCATCCAACTTCTTTTCTAAATGAACCTTGCAAATTTCCTAATGCCTTTTTTAATTAAAATTGAAAAATTGAACTATACAGTGAATAAAAACATAAAAACTAAAGACAACAAAAATCCTTTTTTTTTGTTAATTTTTTTAAAAAATCAAACCTCCAAGCACTTTCGAACCATTTGTTTCTAAAATTTGTTCTCTGAAAAAAACTAAACTGGAAAAGGTTAAACAAGCCAATGTGAGTGATATCAATAAAGAAGATGAACTCATTTTTGTGATAAATAATTTTCTATTCGTTGAGAAATAATCCAATCGGAATTTTTTAAGACAAAAACAAAAAAACTCAGTCATTTTGACAGAATGGATAATCTTAAAGGACAACTACGTAGTATGGTTTCAAAGAAAAAAATGAGATTCAAAAATGATGGATTCGACTTGGACTTGACATACATCACAGATAAAGTAAGAAAAAAGTAAATTAAGTTTTCTTTCCATAGATCATTGCTATGGGCTTTCCAAGCTCAGGAAAAGAAGGACTATATCGTAATCCAATAGAAGAAGTTGTGAAATTCTTTGAAACTTATCACAAAGGACACTATAGAATCTACAATTTATGCAGCGAAAAATGTTATGATGAATCAATCTTCAATTATAATGGTAATTTTCTTTAGATGAAATATTAAACATTTTAGTTGAAAGGTATCCTTTTGATGATCATAATGCACCTAGATTATTGACTATTTACCCATTTCTTGAAAGAATAAATCTGTGGATGAATGCTGATCCAAATAATGTTGCTGCTTTTCATTGTAAAGCTGGAAAGGGAAGAACAGGAACAATTATAGCTACTTATCTTGTACATGCCGCGTATAGAGAATATAAAACCGCTAAAGATGCTTTGGAACTTTATGGAAAGATTCGAACAAAAAATGGCAAAGGAGTGACTATTCCAAGTCAAATGAGATATGTAAGATACTACGAGTATTGCTTAAAAGATGGATTTCCTATGGAAGACAGAAAATTAGTGTTAAAAAGTTTGATGATGACTGCAGTTCCTAAAATAGGTATTTGATCCATAACAAATTAACACAATTCTTTATTAGACTCAACAGGAGGATGTACTCCATATTTATTGATTTTAAATCAACAAAGAGAAGTAGTATATGATAGTAGAGTAAAAAAAAATCAAAAAATAATTTAATGATCTCCTTAAGACAGTGTTGAAAACCAAAACTTATAAAAAAAATGAAAAACCTGTATTACTTTCTAAATTAGATGCATCAATTCAAAATGATTGTAAATTTATTCTTATTGAAGAAAAGATAATCGGAAAACCTGTAAAATTCAAACAATCAAAATTTCTTAATTTTTCACAGCAAAAAATTCTTTGGTTTTGGATCAATTCAAATTTCATACAAGGAAAACAAGGAGAAACAAGTTCAATGATATTATCTCGAGATCAAATTGATGGAGTTGTAAAAGATAAAAAATCGAAAACTTTTTCTGATGAGTTCAAAATTGAATTAACTTTCAAAATTGTTTCTGCTGGAAAATTAAAAAAAGTTTCTGTATCAAAATCACCAGATTTAGGGGAACCAAGATTAAATCAATGAGGAATTTTTCAAAAATTTATTTTTTTTCATTTGGTTTTTCAATTTTGCTTTCCAATTTGTTCAAACCTTTTTTGAAGAATCCTTGAGTGTAAAGGTAGTATGCAGTTGCGGAAGCGACAATAGTACCTCCAATGATGCCATTTTTTTGTTTTGCTGTTAATTTCTTCCAACTTTCCATCTTTGTTTTTTTTTGATTTTAAATCCAGATCTTTGAAAAATGATTGGATAATTTTAAAGAAATGAAAACCACTCAATTCACAGACCATTTTCTTCAATTGAAAAGTGGAATAAAAATCCATTATATTGAATGGAAAACCACAGAAAAGATTCAAAAAAACGATACAACATTATTTTTTGTTCACGGTACTAACCAAACAGCACATACTTGGGATGAACTAGTTGAGTTATTACTTCCTCAAGGATTCAATATTATTTGTTATGAACATAGAGGCCATGGAGACTCATCATGGTCAGATGATTATTCATTATCAAAAATGACTAAAGATTTGGAAGAAAGCATTTCTTTGTTACAATTGAAATTTGAAAAATTAATTATTTGTGGAATGAGTTTGGGAGGAATTTTAAGTTTAAATTATGTGACAAAATTGAAAGAAAACTTATTAGGACTTGTTATTATTGATATTACACCTCATGTTGAAGATAAAGAAATCAAAACAATTCGGACAGCTGTTGCTCAATCTTTTGAATTGGATTCATTTGAAGCATTTGTTGAGGTTTTTCTTTTTTAAAAAATTTTAATCAAAATATGTTAAAGTGGGCAATGAAGTATAATCCTACAAGATCAAAAGAGAATTTGACTTCAAGATTACAATACAGTTTAAAGAAACTTGAGAGTGGAAAATGGACTTGGAAGCATGATCCAAAATTCATTTCCACTCTTCAACTTGAAGAATCAAAAAACCTTTGGGAAGAATTGAAATTAATTAAATCACCTACTTTAATTGTTAAAGGAGAATCATCAAAAGTGACAACAGATGAAAACATTGAAAAATTGAGAAAATCAATTCCAAACTCCACAAGGTATGATAAATGAAAATTTTAAATCTTCAGTGTTTTAATCAAGAATGCAGGTCATTCTGTTCAAGGAGACAATCCAATTGATTTGTCCAAAGAATTTCTTTCATTCTTTAATGGAATCAAAAATCAAATTTCATCATTGTGAGCATTCATCAAATAAAATTTATTGATCATAAAACAAAGTACTTAAATAGTATCTAACATAAAATCCGAATGCACAGCATAAGATTTGAAAACCTAAAAGAATAATGCAAAGTGTTTTTTCGTGTGTTGGTCCAAGAATTCTCAAGGCAAAATTAATGAGTGTGTAATTTGGTGAAGCATGTAATTTATCTGTGGCATCATCATAAACTGGTAATCTATGTCTAGGACAAGGAAACCAAAATGGAAGTAACAATTGAGGTAATGAGACTATAAAATTCAACCATTGTGGAATGAAAAATAACATCAATGTTTTTGAAAAGTGACCAAGAATTCCAGCAACAGCTAAGGTAATTCCAGCAAAATATGTAAAAGTATCACCAACAAATACCTGACTTGGATAAAAATTGTACTTTAATAACCCAAGTGTAACAAAAACAAATGGTATAACCAGTACCAATGAAAAAAAGTGTTGTTGAGCATATTCACCATTAATTTCAATTAAATTATGAATAATTACAGCTAATCCAATGATAAAAGATTGACCTGCTTCTAAACCATTGATTCCTGCATAAATATTGATTGAATTTGAAGAAAAAATTGAAACCATCAGCATGTAGCCTTTGTAAAAAACTCCTAATTCTGCAAATTTCATTCCTAAAATATTTTGAAGTGGTTTTGGAATCACTATGCCGGTTTTTCCTTGAAAGTTAAAAAGATATTTTTTCTTCTCACCTTGATAAGCGACTAACATTGGCAAAGAGGCAAAGAATGGAAGAATAATCTTATATCTCCATCTTAAATCTAAAACATCATCTGCAAACCCAAGAAACAACATGAAGCAAATTGAAAATAAAGCAGCATTATATTCTACAGAGATTTTTTCATCTTGTGTGAAAATTTTAAAATTAAAAAAAAATGTTTTACAAAGAAGTACTTGTAATAAACATACTGAAATTACTAAAGTTACTCCTGGAACTAATCCTAAAGATTCAGGACTTTAAATGTTAAAAAAATTAAATGAAAACATCAATGTCTTTTTTCCAGCTTCTCCTTTGTTTAAATCTTTTCCTCCTAATCCTTTTTTTGCTGTCATTTCTTTAATTGTGGGTATGAGCAAAACTGTAACGAAATATCCAATAATTCCTACAAGGATGATTTCCAACAAAGGTTCTTGAAAATTTTTTGGGCAACTTGTGTATCCAAATCCTAGAACTGGAACTAAACATGATAAAGCCAACACATTATTTGAAAATGACATTTTGGTTCAAGTGAAAAAAATTTGAACGATGAAAAACTGACCAATTGGGAAAGAGCACTTGTTTTTTTTAAAATTTTGTATCCAAAACCTACTTTGAACATTTTATTTTTTCTCACTTAAAATATTTAACCAAAAACTAAAATCATTGGCCAACACCACTTTGGGTCAAAGTTACGGAGAAACTGAATACATGAAAAAAGACGAACTTGTAGAATACGCTAAAATTGAAATTACAGAAAGAGCTAAAAAATATTTTGATGTATGTGACACTGACAGAAGTAATTATATTTCAAAAGAAGAGTGGTTCGTAGCAGAGAGTATTTTAGCAAAGGCAGCAACTGTAAAGAATGGAAAAAATATCGTTTTTGGATTTTTTAATGATTTTGATTTAAATTCTGATGGTAAAATTAGCGAGTATGAATTTGTCACTGTTTTAATCCAACAATTGGAATCTGTTGCTGAAGAAGTTGACACAGATGAAATCGAAATAGCTAAACCAAATTTATTATCAAAATTTGTCAAAACTTTATCAGATGAATTGGATATTGCTATATCTCTTGTAAAAAACCAAGATCTTGGAGAATGGTTCAAAAAAGTTGAAAAAGTGTTAATTTCAAAAACAAAAGAATATTTTGATGTTTTTAGTAAAGGAGATAATGTCACAATGGAAGAATTAAATTTCACTCAATTCATTTTAACACAATCCACAAACAAAATTACACTTCACAATCACGAAGAGTTGAAAAAAGAATTTGACTTCAAAAAAGATACAACACTTACAAAATTAGAGTACGTTTCAGTAATCACAGAATGTTTAAAAAAAATTGAAAAAAACATAAAAACTTTGAACATTTTTGATTTAGAAATTTTTCAAAATGTTTATGTTGATTTAATGGATACATCAATTCAATTATTACAAAACAAAAAATATAGAGAAAACTGGTTTGAAACTCTTCAAAACACATTCCATTTTGAAGCTGAATATTACTACACAAGTTGTGTTTCAAAAGGAGGTTTTTCACAAGTCCAATTTGCAAAATATAAAGATGTATTCAATGAAGCAATTTCAACTTTTGTGAAGAGTAAAATTAACGTTGACTCAGTTAAAATTAAAGATATTGAAAAATTCACTTTGGGAAGTTTGACTTCAATTGTAAAAGGGAGTTTGGAAGAGCTTGGAAAAGATCTTCAAAATTTGGATGTTTTTGAGCTTCAAATTTTTGAAAAAACATTTACTGACAATTTAAATCAAATAATTGCTTCACTTTCTAAATAAAACTTTTTGAATTTTTATTGGATAATTATTTCTCACCAATCAACCGCTATCTTAAAACTGACTTTTCCGTTCATTCTGATTAATCAGACCAGACATTAAAATCAAGATTTCTTTCGGGATAGGACCGTCACCAGCAGTACTGGCAGTTTTTGGATTTCCAATAAAATTTTGTATATTCATCAGAAATATATTTCTTGCTCCATTATAATCTCTTGGAAGAGAAAAATTACAATATTTACAATTGAAATGATCTTTTTTTCCAAGTTTCCAATCTATTTTTCCACATGATCCACATGTACAACTGGTATAATGTTCTGAAACTTCATGTACTTGAATAGAATCTTTTTGAGCAAGATGTTTTAGTGTTTGACAAAATTGAAAATGAGACCAATGAAGCATTTTTCTCACTGTTGTACTATGAATTTTTCTTTCCCATTTTTTAATCATTCCTTTGACTGGAAATTTTGAAATCAAAATTTCATCATT
>JABLTG010000086.1:0-84318 GCA_016618085.1 Neovahlkampfia damariscottae
GAATTAAAGATCAAAATATTTATATAATTGATGTTGAAATGAATGATGCAAATAAAATATTGTCAGATTCAAATACAAGAGTAATTTATGGAATCAATTTGAAAAAAATTCAAAAATATCAAAAATACAAAATCAAATATGTTTGTGTATTAAGCAAAGTTCAAAAAAATACAATGATTCCGAAAATAATGGAAAAAATAATAAATTCAGGGCTTTCAGTTGAAGATTGGAAATTTATTTTTAACAAAAATATTGGAATGACAGGAAAAAGATTCAATCAATCAGCGGTTAGTGGATTATACGATAAATGTAGTGAAGCAAAAGCACAATTGAAAAAAAGTTCAAGAGATTTCCCAAAACAAATAAGAGATACGAAAATGTGGTACATAGAACATAAAGGAGAAAGAAAACAATTACAAAATGGATTTTATTTAATTCAAGCATTGATATATGATACAATGAGAACAAAATTATTTATTATGTTTAATGAATTAAAAGAACAAGGTGTTGAAGTGACAGCTGTCAAAACAGATTGTCTTTATACATCAACAAAACCAGATTTATCAAAATTATCATTTAAAGTTGGAAAAGAATTTGGTTGCATCAAAGATATTGAAGAAAAAGCTTATGCTGGAGGAAATGAAATATGTTTCCATGACAATACAAAAGATTGCTGTGAAAAATGTAAAAAGAAATTTGAAGCAATGAATATCGATGAATTAAAACCAAAATACAAAAAGAAAGTTAAATTTAACAAATTAGAAATTGAAGATGAATTAAAATTAGAGAACTTCAGAGTATTACAGAATAGAACATTAATTCGAGCTGAATTGCCAGGAGCTGGAAAAACAACAAATACAATCAAATATTTCAGATCACAAAATAAAAAAATATTGGTTGTGTCACCAACAAATGCATTAGCTTTGGATATTCAAAATAAATTTAAGAAAAATACTACAGCGATTACATTCTGCAAATTAGCTGGAATCATTGTGGGAGAAGATAAAACAAAAAAGAAATTTGATCTCAAAGATTATGATGTGATTTTAATTGACGAAATTTACAGTTTACAAACAAGTCATTTATGGGATTTGAAAAAAATTATGGATGAAAACAAAGATAAAATATTTATTGGAGCTGGTGATTCACTACAAAATTGTCCAATTGAACCATCAATTAAAAACACAAAAATTTACAATGAAATTATTGAAGAAATGTTTCCAAATCATTTAACATTAAAAGAATCAAGAAGAATTCGTAATCCAATTCAAAAAGAAAGATTATTGAAAATGAAAGAATATATTTTCACAAATTTTGACAAAGTTTCAAAAAGAGAATTAATTCACACATTGCAAAATGAATTCAAATTAAAAATGAATCAAAAAGAAAAATTCATCAAATGTTATAATATTGGATACAGAAACGAAACATGTGATACAGTTTGTAAGAAAATTTTAGAAAAAAAGAAAGATGCAAAAAAAATTTCAGCAAAAAGATTTGATTGGTTTGAAAACATTAATTGTTTTGTAAAAAAGAGATTTAGATTTGGTACTCATATTTTTCAAGTGAACTACACATATAAAATTATTGAATTGAACAAAAAAGATCAAACAGCAGTTTTGCAAGATGTTTTAACTTCAGATAAATTTAAAATAAATGTGAATATCTTGGATATTAATTTTAGACCAGCATATGCATGGACAGGACATTCAATTCAAGGATGTACAACAGATAAACAAGTCTGTATTTTTGATTCAGATTATTGTTTTACAACAGCAAGATGGTTATGGACAGCTATCACAAGAACAACCGATTTAAACAAAGTTACTTTATTCACAAATGATAAAAAACTTGAATTAAAATATGATTTTGATAAAATGATTTCAAGATATAGAATGCAAGACTCAAGAGCAGGAAGAGAACATAGATGTACTGAATACATAACAAAAAATTATATTTTACATATGTTTAAAACACAAAATGGTACATGTATAGATTGTGAACAAGCTTTTAATGTTGAACATATTTTAGATGACAACAATAACTTAACTGTGGATAGAATCGATTCAAAAATTAGCCATGTTATCGGAAATTGTGAATTGAGATGTGTTAAGTGTAACGTTGCAAAAAGAGATAATTAAATTGGTTAAAATGATTTAAAAAAAAATATATAATAAATATAAATGGAGAATCAAGAAAAAATTAAAAAAACTGAAAACATTGTTGAATACAGAAAAAACTATTATGATCAAAATAAAGAGAAAATTCGAGATAAAATGCAAAGAACTGTGCGTTGTAAATTATGTAACAAAGATATAATTTTCAGTAGATACCCAAGACATGAGAGGACAACAAAACATTTAAGACGTCTTAACAATGCTTTGAATCTAGGGTTTTTTCAAAATAATTAATTACAAAAAAAAACGCACAAAAGGTTTAAAAAAATATTATATATAGTAATAATAAAGGAAATGGATACTGAAAAAAAATACATAATCAGTAATGTAAAATATGACGATAGACAACAAGCGAAACAAAATGGATTCTTTTGGGAGAAGGAAATAAAAAAATGGATCATAGAGATTAATAGATTCAGTAAAATTAATTTTGATCCATCGAATGAAATAAATGATATATTGAAAATTTACTTTAAGGATAGAAATAGAGATTACTGTCTTAATATTTACACAACAATACAAAAAGATGGTTATATTCAAAGAAATCAAGAGTATGTGACAATTGATGAATACAAAAAAATGATAAAACAATACAATAGAATTAATTGTAAATTATGCAAAAAACCATTAGTTCCAGTGGGAAATACACGAGTAAACGGTACAACAAGGCACAATGACTGGGTAAAAAGATGTTATCACAAGAAATGTTGGAAATTAATGGATGTGTATTCTGAAGATGATGTAATTTTTAATGAAACAAATTTAACGGAACCCAAAAATGATAAAGAAAGTAAATACAGTGATTTTGAATTTAGAGATGATTAATTTCTTTGTGGAAAGTATAGAGAATGCCAACACCAATCAAATCTCGAAAAAATCGCAAGAAAAAATCAGAAGCAAAACCTAAAAAATGTTCATGTTCTGGGAAACCAATGGGAAATAAAACGCCATGTGAATATGCCAAATGTCTCAGAAGAGGACAAATAAGATTGTATGGAAGAAAAATAGCAAAAAAATAATTTAATAGGATCATTTTGTATTGTAATTATATAAAATGTTTAATTTATCATGGAGTTTATACAACAAATCAATTTATGATTTTTTAAAGGATTCAGATCGAAAATATGAAGAATCTCCATCAACATATGAAGGAAGACAAATGGATGAAAAAAAAGAGTATACATCTGATGAAATCATTCAATTAGCAAAAGAACATTTATCTGAGGAAGAAATAAACAGAATATTTGAATTAGAAAAAAACAAAACAGTTTCAGCATCACAATCAGAAATTGACCAATTAAAAAGTGAAATAAAAACAGCGAGAAGACAAGGATTAAGTGAAGGTAGAACATTTGGAAATTATGAAGGTGCTTACAAATCAATGTTTCCACACCTTGGACAAGTTCAGCATCATACACAATCAGATAAAAATTTTAAAGATCAAATTGATTGGGATTTAATGAATATGAGCGATGTGAAAAATATTGAATATATTCCTGCAAGAAATTACAATGAATTAAATGAAAAATTATTTGGAATGTGGGAAACTGGAGATAATAGAATTGATAAAACAGTTTTTAATCCAAAAGATGAATACACAGGCATGATTAACAGTAAAAGGCATAATGAACAATTTGCTGTCAGTGAAAAAGTTAAAATGGACAAATTAAGACCACAAATATATGATTTACAGGAAAAAATGGATAATTTACAGGATGTTGAAAAATCAGAGGAGTATCAAAATCTTGATAAAAAACAAAATGAATTAGAAAAACAGTTGAATGAGATTAAATTTCAGTTTTCCCTTAATAATTATGATCCTGTGAAACAAAAAGATGCTGAGTGGAAAATTCAACAACAATTGGATGAAATTCGCTTCCCAGATGAAAAATCTTCTCCTAGTAAAAAAAAAGGTAAACAAACACCAACAAAAGGAAAAAAACAAACACCAGTAATAATAAAAAAACCGCAAACTGAAAAAGAATTAATAAAAAAACTTGCTGATGTGCAACGAGAAATCAAAAAAAATAGACCTCTTACCGAAGAAGAAGAAAATATTCAGAAACATATTGATGAATTGAAAAAGAAAAAAGAGAAAATAACAAAAAAAGCAAATAAAATGAAAGAGCAAATCTTAGAACAACATAAAGATGCAATGAACAAATATAAAACACATCAACAAAAATCAAAAAAATATCAAGATGATGTAACATTTTGGGATGATGCAATTGAAAGACATAAAAAAACTCATTTAAAAGGAAAATTAGAAGAAAAAATAGCAAAGACAGATCCAGTAACATCACTTCTGGATGGAATAAAAATGGGTAGTAAAGCACAATTGTATGTTGGTCCAGCAATAAATGATCTGAATATAGACTTTGAAACAACTCGTAAATCAATGCAAGGCAAATATAATGATTTTATGGGCAGTTATGGATTGTGAATATTATTTTATAAACTATAATTATTAAGATGTCAAGTCAAGGAACACCGAGAAATAATGACTAGGCCGAAAATTTTCAAACACCAAAGAGTGAAGAAATTGAAATTTATGAAGATGAACAAAAGGTTGAAATTCCTCCATTCCCATTTAACACTGTCACAACACCACAATTTATATCTAATCTCAGCACTCCAAAATCAAATGCAAGAGATAGAACAAAAAAAAAAAAAAACAAAAAGAAGAAAAAGAAGATGATATTGATTTAGATTATATATATAAAAGTGCAACACAATCACAAAAAAAATATGATGAACAACAAAGTAAAAAAGAATTAAAAGAAATTATGAAAAAATCAGGATTACTTGATACTCCTGCAAATATGTTGGAAATTGGTAGTGCACATTACTATAATAAAAAAAAAATTGATAACCTTACCGATTTAATTGGACAACAAAAATTAAAAAAAATGAAAATTGATTCCATAAAAGAAGAAGTAGAAGAAGCATGGAAAGATGCATATGATAGATTCAAACAACATAGTGAGGATAATGATTTAAGTTTACCTGAAGATAAAATTAGAAAAGGAGCTCAATTGATGATGCAAAGCAAAATGAATGAAAAGATGGAAGAGATAAATTTGTTATTTCCTTATTTAAAATAATTTATTTTCTTTGTTTTTTAATATAGAATGTCGTTCAATAATTCAACAGATAGTGATACTCAACTCACAATTCCCCAATTTATGACAACATATAAAGATAGTATTGCAGTTTCGGATGGTGAAAGAGAAAAATATGCAAGAGATTATGGGATGGTTAATTTACCTTCAGAAGAATTAAAAATTGATGATATTTTGAAAGAAAATTTTTTATTACAATACGTAATGAAAGAACCAAATAGTTACATCGGCAAAAGAAACAAAATATTGGAAAAAATAAAAAATGATGTGAACAAAGAATTTGTGAGAATATATAAAAAATATACAGAAGAAGAGAATCCTCCAATGCCATCAAATCAAGCAAGAGATTTAGCAATTCAAGGAGCAAAAAATTTTATGCGTATTGAAATAATAAGATTAGAATCAATGTATCGTTCAAAATTTGAAAATACTGCATACAATCAAGTTCTCAAAGGACAAGGAGCTCAAAGATTAATTGATTTCACAAGTGGAAATTTAAATGTAAAAGAAGAAGAGGAATAATTTAAATATAAGAAATATTAATTTATAAATCTAATATATTAATAATGTCAAAAAAAAATTGGACAGATTATGGATTACTCAGATCACCTCTTGAAGAACTTGGAATGGATAAAATTTTATATAATGATTCAAGAAAAAAAGAATTATATACAACACAAATGATTATATCGATCAAAAACACACACTTTTGAAAGATTTATTGGCTGATGTATATCCAAATTAAAATCTAAATTAATAATATATGAATAAAAAACCAACAGCTTTGAAAATTAGAAGAAAGCCATTAAAACCATATTGTGGAGCGAAGCCACTAAAGAAGGGACAAAGGGAAGGAACAAATGAGGAATGTTCTAAAAAAGGTCAAATTAGATTATGGGGTAAGAAAACAAAATAATTATCTCAAGTAAGTATATAGAAATTGAAGAAATCAGCAAGGTGCTGATAATCATGTAGGAAACATGACTATAAAGAATTCCACTCTCCTTATTCCAAGTAAGGGTTACATTGTGGTCCATTCTTGACTTCAATTTCTATTTTAAATACAAGAAAGATACAATTTGTATTTTTCTTATCAACACAAAAGGAGGTACCTCAGATTTTTAATCTGTAATTGCCTGTATTTGGTAAGTTTGATAATTATCATTTCAATTAAAATGATAATCAATTAAAATTAAATGTTTGGTTCAACTGTTTTATCATATACTCTTTGCATTATATCTTTTAGTTCATCGATTAGATTTTTCAATTTATTAACATGATTTGGATTATTTATACATGCACCAACAAAATCAATTTCATCTCTAAGGTGTCTTATAGTTTTATCGTAAAAAAATGATAATAATCTTGTATTAGCATCTGGTTCATAATTTACATTTTTTACAGATTTATCAAATAACGTAATAATATCTTCCATATCTTTCAATAAATTTTCTCTTTCAATTTCTAAGTTTTTCATGTATCCCATTATAGTTGTTATAATATTTTATATCAACATTTCTTTATACCAATTCAATATTTTCAACATTTTGGTTATTTTGTTCATTTCTTTGGTGGCGCATAGAATTGCAATGTCGAGCATATCTACATTTCGCAACATCAATATGACAATGTGGACAGAACACAGGTTGCAACATTTGAGCTTGCATTCGCTCTTTGTTTCTTTGATAATATTCCGCATTATATCTTTTGTAGTATTCTTTTCTTTCTTCTTGAGTTAAATTTAATTTCTTCATTTGTATATATTCATTTATTGATATTTATTTAAATCATTATTCCATAAAAAGTGTTCCGTAAAAATTGTAAAAAAACTTTTTCAAATAAGTAAAATATCTGAAAATAAAAAAAATTATAAATCAAAAAATACGGACCATAATTTATGTTAACTTAATCATTGTATTATGTAATTCCATACATTCTTTAACTTTTTCTAAAAATCCATTATATTTAAATTCTTTCATCCATTTAATAAAATCATCTTTATCACAAAACAAGCCATGTTTATAATTTTCAACGTAAATTCTTAAATAATCACATTGATGTAATTCACCGTAACGAACATATTTATTATCAATGTAACCAATTTCACCATAACAAAGATGACTACGACTATGCCCATGTGGATCAAAATAACAATAACCTAAATATGGTATTTCCAAGTCCCCAAGTATCTTTTTGGTTTTCTCTTGTTTTAAAACTAAACCTTCATAATAGCTGATCTCACTTCTCCAAGGTAAAATCACGTGCATCACAACATCTTCCGGTATGTCACTAAATTCAACCATTTATAGTTATTATTGATTATATTTCTTTAAACCAATAATTAAATTAAAATTTATATTTCATATTTGCGAATTTTTCTTCTTTCAAAGCTATTAAATTCATGACACCAATCTTTATGATCTGGGTATATTTCCAAATATTCTTTGTACAAACTTTCATATGCTAATTTAAGCTTTTGGAATTTATCTTCGGTACATTTTTCATATGTTTCATAACATTCAAGAGGCATTTTGTCCAAACATTTTTTCACCATACCATCTATTGAATGTATGCAGTAATCTTCTTTGTCAATAATTTCCAAATAATCCTCAATAAATGGTGATACAGGATTTCCATCCAATAGCATGTTATTTTGCATATTTTCAAAAATCATATAAAAACACTGCATATAAGTTAAACAGTTTTCAAAATCTTTACATTCCATGCCTTTTACTTCTAATACATCTGCAAAATACTTTGACTTTTTGAGCTCATCAATTGGCACAATTAAAGTTTTTCCCATTATAATTAAATATTCTATTTATTTCTTTAAACCAATAATTAATTTAAATCCCAAATTTTACTTGGTCGTTCTCCATGACTATCACTATCAATAAACCACAAACAATCAATAAATTCATCATTAGTGCAATAGTTTTGATATTGTTGATTTTGGTATAACCATTTAATGTATAACATTGCATCATATTTTATGATTTCTCTTCTGAATGGTAATATGATATGCTTCACAACGTCTTCAGGAATATCTTTGAATGTTTTTGAATTTTGCATTATCTAATATTATTGATTATATTTCTTTAAACCAATAATTTAATTAATGGATAGTCACATTACAACGGACACATGTTAAATTAAAATTTTCCTTTACATGAGCCAAAACATTGTTTAATCGATTAACTGAGATATTACTACCATCATATCTATTTGAAATTAAATTCATTTGCTCTGAACAACAAGCACATCGACCATTTTGTTTTTTAAACATTTCTTTAATATCTTCTTCTGTGACAAAATCATCATCTTTGAATTCCCTGCCAGCCAATATATCTTGTTCCTTGTATCTATTAATCATTACATTAAAATTATATTTCATTTCAAGGTAACTCCCATTTTGTCTTACAATTAAATTAACTTTGTTTAAGTCAGTTGTTCTACTGATGGCAGTCCAAATCCAGCGAGCAGTCATAAATTTGCTTTCTACATCAAAGATATTAATTTGATTTGATACGCTTACTCCTTGCATACTGTGACCTGTTAGTGCAAAATTCGCGCGGAAATTTTTATCCAATTTATTAGTTTCGATGGTGTATTCTTTGTTTTGGAATTCATCTTTTAATATAACCAATTTATCATCAATTTCAATAATTTTGTACACATAGTTTGTATGGAATGTATGTTCTTTAACTTTTATTCTATTTTTGACAAAGCAATCAATATCCTTGCACCAATTAAAGTTTTTGCAATTAATTTTATCTTTATCAATCTTTGATAACACATGTTTACAAACCATGATGGCAGATGTGTTAAATAATGTGATGTTGGTTGATGTTTTTAAATCTGTTCTTTTGTTTATTTTAATTTTAAATTCTTCTTCCAATTGTTTTAAAAATTGTCTTCTTGGCATTGTTTCAAAATGTGTGAAAATAAATTCTTTCAATTTTAATAATGTATCTTTTTGTTTCTTGTTTGTTAATCTTCTACTTTCATGGAGTTGCAAGTGATTTGGAAACATGTTTTCAATAATTCTATTATAAATACTGTCATCATTAATTGTTTCAATTGGGCTATTTTGTAAATGATCACCAGTTGCAATAAATATCTTTTCTTCATTATCTTTCATAATTTTGTTTAATTTGGACAAATGGATGGTTGTTAAATTATAAATTTCATCAATCAATATGACATCAAATGGTGAGAGATCATATTGTTTCTTACTTTTTGCTTCTTCACCAACAATTAAACCGGCAAAGTTACAAAATGTAATTGCCACAACATTATCAAATTTTGTTTGAATATCCAAAGCTAACACATTGGTTGGACAAACAACTAACACCTTTTTGCCAATTGATTGATAATATTTGATTACATTGGTTGTTTTTCCTGCTCCCGGCAAATCTGCACGAATTAATGTTTTATTCACCAATTTACTAAATTCTGTGTTATCAAATTCATCATTTAATTCAATCTTGTGACATTCTGGTTGTCTGAATAATTTAACTTGAATACGTTTCTTATTTGCAACAACACATTTCGCAGCGCAATTTTCACAACAACTTTCATTATAATCATGCATGGTTAATGTTGCTTTTGTATCGAATGTATCTTCAACAACATCTTTGATACATCCGAATTCTGTTCCAACTTTAAATGGTAATTTTGTAACATCTGGTTTCTTAAAAGTGTAAATACAATCTGTTTTTACAGAAACAACATTGATATCTTGTTTCTTCAACTCTTCAGCCAGCCACTTTATCTAATAAATTGGATAATCCACAGGAAATATCTTCTTTTGTTCTTTTGTTAGGTCTTTCCATTCTCCTAAATAATGTAATTGATTATTTTCGAGAATTCCAAGTGCTTTTTGAATATATTGACTTTTATTCAACTTTCTGTATTCATATTTTACAATTTCTTCTAATGTATCATTATTTTGCCAATTTTTGGAGACCAAGTTTGTATTTTCGTTTGGTTCGTTTCTTTCTTCAAGTGACATTTGATTGGTGGATATTTTTAGAATTGTTTAGCCAACAATAATACTGAAAATTTTAAAAACTCCGTAATAAATACCTCAACCAAAAACTGAGATTATCCAAAAATCAATTCACCTAAAATGTTGTCCTTGAAATTTGAAAATAAACTTTTTTAAATTAAAAAATTAAAAAAATTATTTCATGAAAAAACAGGACATAAGAAATTTTACCAAGAATTTATTTTGGACAAATTTATTCACGCAAAAATTTTCTTTATTATAAGTGTAATCATATGGAAAATTCTAATAAAATTTACAATCACAAATTGCTTTGTGAATTTGTCATGCCAATTATTTATAGCTGAAGAAAAAAGCATTTTGAAGCAAAAATAAAAGTTGGATCAAATAAATAAATATTTATATTTAATATAAGATAAAGTTAACAAATTTGAACGTAGATATTCAGGTCCTTTCGAAGTTTTAAAAATTGATAAAAAGAAAAACATGATTTAAGTTATGGACAAAAATACACACTTTTCGTAGATTTTTTATTTTTTTTCACTATCAGGCAAACTTTTCCACTCTACTACTAATAACTTCTAAAGTCAACCAACTTTTTTTAAGCCAATGAATTATTAGCAATGAAAAAAAACAGAAGTGATGCTATTTCACAACAAACAATCCAGCACTCAAAACTGTTTCCATACTCACTTGAGGTATCTATAGTACTTTCCACTATTGACTGCGTTATGAATTCAGAAACTTTCATCAAACAAAAAATATACCAAGATCACATTTCTGGAAATTCATTAACACAATGGCTAATTCAAAACACAAAACTGTGTAAAAACGAAGAAGAAGATGAAAGAAAAAAATTAATGAAAAAATTTTCCCAAAGTAAAAAAAAAAAAAAATTCATCTTTTTCAAAAGTGTTGATTGACTTGAAAATATTAGAAAATGTATCAAATCCTAAAGAAGAAAAATTTAAAGGAGATGATATTTTCAAATTAATACATAGAAAACAAGAAGATATTCTTGATGACTTCAAAAACATACAAAAAATATATTTTCTTGCAAATTCATCATCAGAATTAAATGATTTCATCAAACAATTCCGTTTAAGAGTAGACATCAAAGATCGAAAATATAGATTAAAAATGTATAAAAATTGTTTCATTGGTTCAGATGCTGTAACATGGATTAGTAATACATTACAAATTTCAAGAAAATTCGCAACTAAACTTGGTGATATGTTGAGAGAAATTGGTATATTTTCTCATGTTGTCAATGAACATAACTTCAAAGATGAACATTTATATTATTATTTCAAGCATTATGAAACTCGAAAACATGCAAGTTCTTCACCAGCCACTTATATAAAATCTATGGATGTGATTTTGACAAATTTGAGACATTCAACAGATTTTTTAAATTCAAACTCAAATACATCAACTACTTCATTAGATACTCCTGTGGCTAAAAAAGAATTCAACTTATTGGATTATAATGTAAATTATGATTCGTTCCTTTGTTATCCACAAATTAACAAAATTTTAACACAATTTATATATGAAGATATGAAAATGAAACCTTATCCGCAAATTGAATTCATCAACGCATTATTTAATCTTCATAAAATGAATGATAAAAAAAAACAAAATTTGTATTGTGAAGAAATCATCAATGAATTCATTCTAGAAAACTCATCAAAAGAAATATACATAATGGACGAAGAAAGGAAGTTCATTGTCAAGGAATTTTATGATTCAGATAGAACAGATTCCGAATTTTATGATGAAATATTTTCTATCGTTGCTGAATCAATAATTGATGAAATTTCACGTGATGTATTTCCTAAATTCTTGAGATCAAAAAAATGTAAAGAAATTCTTGCTCTATTTGAAAATGATGAAAATGTTCTCATGTTAAAAGACTTGACAAAATTTCCATATAAAGAATCGGATTTTGAAAGAGAATATATCACAAAAATGGATTTTGAATTTATGAGATCAATGTTAAAAGATGATGCTGAGTGGGATTTAATCGATTCCATTGACAAACAATTGAATATTTTTTATACAGAAAACTCTACTTTGAGAAATGTTGAAGTTGAAAATTTACAATATTTCAAATATGAAATATTACTGCCCTATTCAATTGAGCAATCTATCTGCGCATTATCATCCGTCAAGCAACAAGTTAAATTCAATCCTTCATTATCTGGATATGACAAAACAAAAGAAATGAATTATGAAGAAATTATTAAAATCAAAAAAAAAAATGAAGATGTACCGAATTATAAAAGTAATATTGTTGGGATTTTTGATGTTAAATTTCAATTTCCATTGAATACATTAAGAAAACATCCAATGACAATTGGAATAGATTACAAAAAAACATTGAGAAACAATGAGCTGTTGATTGTTATGAAACCAACATTCAATCAATCATACAAATGGGGAAAGAAATATCATTTGAATACTTTCAATTTACAGAATAAGAATGGTGAAAAGGAGTTCTATTTGATGTTTGAGTTTGTTGGTATTCAATTTAAAAAAATAGATGAAAATACAACTCTATATTCTGAGATACATATTGGAGAATATGGTGGTTGGAGTCAAAATGAAAAAGTTAAAAAAAAGAATATTATTGAAAGAGGTAAAGAAATGAAGAATATTTTTGAAACAGAACTGAAATTGTTTCCAAATGCGACAATTGAAGAGTACAAGAATATTTTTTCGAAAGATTCAATTGGCAAATTGATTTTGGAGGCTATTCAAATTGAAAAGGAAAACCCATCAAAATCTAATAAAAGAAAATCAATTTTCATTTGAATTTTTTATTTCAATTTTAATTTTGATGATTTTGTCCAATCAGATTCTGTTTAATTTCCGAAATGGAAGAAAGACTTGCTGAGTTGGAAAGAGAAAATCAAATTTTAAAAAGTCTATTGACCAAGAATTCAATTAACTTTGAAAATGAATTGGTGAAAGAAGAAAAAAAGACACTTCTTGAGAACATGAAATTAACAAACGAACAAATTTCTCGTTACAGCAGACATTTGATTTTACCAGAAATTGGAATTAAAGGACAAGAAAATATATGCAATGGTTCAGTATTGATTGTCGGAGCAGGTGGATTAGGTGAGTTTCTGAAAGAGTTACAATTTACATTTTTTATTCTAGGAGCTCCAGCCGCTTTATATTTGGCAGCAGCAGGAGTAGGAAGAATTGGATTAGTAGATTTTGATGTAGTTGATAAATCTAACCTTCATCGTCAAGTAATTCATCCAGAAGCTCGTGAAGGTATCTCCAAAGTTTTATCTGCCAAATTATCATGTGAAGCATTGAATTCCACCATCAAAGTTGAAATATTCAACACACCTTTTAATGAGAAAAATGGTCTTGACCTTGTAAAAAATTTTGATGTCGTCATTGATGCAAGTGATAATGTCACAACAAGATATTTAGGTATAAGTTGATTGGAAATTTAAATTATCTTTATTAGTGAATGATGCTTGCATTTTAGGTAAAAAACCACTTGTAAGTGCTTCATCTGTCCGAGTTGAAGGTCAATTGACTGTTTATGGCTTTGGAAATGGTCCTTGTTATCGTTGTTTATTTCCAAATCCTCCTCCAGCTGAAACAGTAACAAATTGTAGTGATGGTGGTGTTTTGGGTGTAATTCCAGGTATAATGGGATGTTTACAAGCATTAGAAGCCCAAAAAATTTTAATGAAAAAACCAGAAGATGAAATATTATCAAGTCGAATGCTCTTATTCAATGGAACAAAATGTACATTCAGAAATGTCAAATTAAGATCAAAAGTATCTAAATGTAAATTGTGTGGAGAAAATCCAACAATCAAAGAATTAATTCCATATCAAATTTCTTGTGAAACTGCGAGCAATGATCTACCAAAAGAAAATAGAATTTCAGTTGAAGAATATAAAAAAATATTGGATTCAAAAGAATCCCATCTTTTAATTGATGTGAGAGTACCTGTTCAATATGACATTTGTAAACTTCCAAATGCCGAAAGTAAATAAATCTCTTCAATGATTAACTTTTTTGAAAAAGATATTCCTTTGGATGATTTGTCAGAAGAAAAAATGAAAATTGTTTCGGAAAAGAAACTTCCAATATATGTTGTTTGTAGAAGAGGTATTTCGTCAGTTTCTGGTACAGAAAAATTCTTGAATTTTGGAATTAACAATGTCAAAAATATTGATGGAGGAATTACAGCTTGGAACAAAAAGGTTGATCATGAGTTTCCACTTTACTAAAATAAAGATACTTTTTCAGTTATTTTGAGTTTTTTTCTCAGTGAAACTCAATTTTGACAATGAAATTGTTCCTTCACATTATTCTTTTATCATAAGAATTGTGATTAAAACCCTACCAAATTGAACAATGGTACATCTTATTTTGGCTATTTTTATTTAGAACGGTCCAAAGAAAATCCATAAGATATCATTGGCTAAGTCAGTTTTTTCGACCAATGAATTTCAAACTTCTTTTTGTCTTTACTGTACTTGCCTTTGTGGCACAATCTCAAGCTTTAACTAAAAACCTCACTTCAACACGCCTTTCAGCTATTCACGCTTCTTTCTTTGAAGGATTTTCCTGTGGAGGAATGAGCGCCAACTGCCCACTTGGATGTTGCAACCTTCCTGGGGCTAAAATGTATGGAAGATTTTCAGGAAACACACTTTCAGTTAAAGATATTGGAAGTAAATTAGTACTTGAATTACATCCAGGACGCAATTGTGACGGACATTCCTTCAAACTTACTTGGAACAAAGACCAATGCTATTCATCAGGTATGGAAGCTCCAGTTTTAACTTGGGATGGAAGAACGTTCTGGAGAGGAATGGCAAGAGATAGAGATGAAACATCAGAATCCAAAAAAGCAAAATCACCTCAATAAAAGCTTTTTTCTCTTCAATAATCTTAATTCACTCAGAGGCATCGCCCATGGGACAGTGATGTCATGTATCTTTCGTTCTTTAAAAAGCACCAAAACCAAGAACAGAATACCGAAACAAATTTCCAGTTTTTTCTTCTGATCAAAACAAGAGGTAATCACAATCCATACTGACCCAGTGGTTTTTCCATAAGATGACAAACTTTCATGAAGAAATTTTTTTCTTCATTCCAGAGATGATTGATTGGACAAATCTTCAACCAACATCTGGAGCCAATAAAATCTATTTCCACTTCATTATGTACAGACAACTTTAAATGAACAACAGAATAGTGTTAAACAAGTATTTCCCTGCCGATTTTGATCCAAAGCTAATTCCAAAAAGATCACAAACCCAAACAAAGGTTAAATTAATGCTTCCTTTCAATATTATTTGCGTTCATTGCAACTCTGTAATGTATAAAGGCAAAATTGTCATTTGCTCAAAAGATATGCACAGATTTTCCTTCAAATGTTCAAATTGTAGCACTGATTTGACCATGTTCAATGACAACAATGAAATGAAACCTGAACACAATTGCATTGCACTTAATGCCGACAATAAAGAATAAAAAATTTGTCCAATGAAATTCTTTTACAACAAAAGATGAACAAAGAAATTCCAGGATTTTATTTTGATGAAAAAACAGTAAATTCAAAGAATAAAACTCATCAATATTCAGAAAAGATATTTTAAAATTGATCCAAGATCCAAACACTACCAAGAATATCTTGCTGAAAAAAATAAAAAAAAATTAAAAGAAAAACAAGAAAAATCATTTAAAAATGTTGAATACTACAATCAATTCAATAGAATACGTGAATTTGAAATGTTCAAAAATCCAAAAATTCAAAAAAAATATGAATTATTCATTCAACGATGCAATAAGAAAAACATCAAACAAAATAATGGTGAAGGAATTACAGGAAAAAGTATAATGAAAAGTTATTTTAAAGATTTATCAAAACAACAGTTTATAGCAACACAAAATGATAGATTGCATTCTTATGAAAAAATGAATGATGAGTTTCATTCAAATGCCAGTTTATTTTTTATGGGTTCTGTGATAACAAAATCACATTGGAATCATAAAGGTGAAAGTTGTATGATTTCACAGATTGGAGATGATTCATATTCTCATATTTTTGAATGTAAAATGCAATCAGCAAGAAGTATATATTCAATTTTTAGAAAAACGATATACACTTTTGAAATATCGAATGATTGTCAAAATTTGGCCATTGGAGGTTCAAAATCAGCTTATTTCTATAATATTGAAACTAAAAAACAAATTTTAATGTTTACAAAATCAGAAGATGTTTTATCTCAACAGATATTTAATGAACATTTAGTGTTGAATGGACAGAGAAATGGTGAAATTAAAATGTATGATATTAGATCAAGAAAAATGACAAATTTCAAACTAAAAACCAAATATCCTGTCATTTCAATGAATGTTTTAAATGATGATATTCATTTGGTTTCTTCATCCATGAATGGGAATCTATTCTTGTTTGATATTCGTTTTGCGAAAACTCCATTAATAAAATATGAAAATCACTCAAATAAATCAAGTTATTTGAACTTTACAATGGATAAGAATGAGGATTTTATATTTGCTCCAGGGGATGATCAATTAGTTAGGGTATATAATGTAAATACAAAAGATGTCAATCATACAATTGGTCCATTTGAAGAATCAATTTCAGACATCATTTTTGATGATGATTATATTATTTTTGGTTCAAATAATAATATATTTTATCACGGAGAAAAATAAAAATTATTCAATTTTCATTGGTTTGTTTATCCGATTACCCAAGGCTAACCGACTAATGACATCAGTTCTAGTTCAAAATTTTTTCCAAAATTATTATGTACAACCACTTTCCGAAATATATAATCAAAAGAAATATGAAGTTTTTTCCGATAAAGATTCAGAGGAGAATATAAATTATGATCAAGTTTGAAAAAAAATAAAACTAAAACAACAAAAGGACGGTGATATCAAAGGAGCAACTATTTATAAATTAATTGAAAAAATGGCAGATGATAATCTTTATCTCGAAACTTTTCTACTGTCTCATAAAACTTTTTCAGATTCCATAAAAATTTTAGAATTGATCGATATTAGGTAATATACAACAAAATTAAAAATCAAAAGATATAATATACCACCTGAAAAGGATTTGGAAACTATCGAAATGTGCCAAGAATACTTGAACAAAAAATTAATACCGACCAGAAAAGACTTGATATTTATATTAAAGTACTGGATTGAAAAAAGTTATGAAAGTGATTTACAACATAATATACAATTTAAATACAAATTTTTATCTTTTTTATTGCAAGTTGAAAAAACAAAATTAAAAGAAGAAGCAACGGAAATTAAAAAAATGATGTTGGAAATTGAAAAAAATTTTAAGGTATTTTTTTGTTTGTTTTTTAATATTTCAGAAAAAAACAAGTTCAACAAACAAAGTAATTGATGAAAAAGGTATAAGAATGAAATTTACAAAAGATATTGAAGATGAAGAAAATTCTGATTATCCAGAGAGTATATTACCAGAAAATCGAGGTGTAAACTCTTTAAAAAAGTTAGTTATAATAGATTGGGATCCAAAAGAAATTGCTAGACAATTAACATTAATTGATTTTGAATTATTATGTGAAATTAATTTAGAAAATGGTTTGTTCTCAAAAAAAAAATATTGAATTTTATTTTAGAGTGTTTTGTTAAATCATTTAGTTTAGAGAATCGAATTAAAAATGCACCTGGTTTTCATTCAATCATTGAAAGAACCAATGATTTTGCTTTATTTATAACTTTTGAAATTGTTAAAGAAGAAAATATAAAAAAAAGAATCAAAATTTTTGAACATTTTATTTTTATTGCAAAAGAATGTATTGAAATTGGTAATTTTGCATCTGGATTTTCAATTTTAGGAGGTTTAAATTCATCAAATGTTTTTAGATTAAAAAAAACTTTTGAAAGTATTTCAAAAAAAAGTAAAGATATTTTTGATGAATTGAATCAATTACTTGATTCTAGACAAAATTTCAAAAATTTAAGAAAAGAATTAAAAGAAACATTAAGACCATGTATACCATATATTGGATTATTCATGTCTGATTTATTATCAATTCAAGAAACAAATCCAGATACTTTACAAAATGGTTTAATCAATTTTCAAAAAAGAATTTTAATTTCAACAATCATTCATGATTTAGGATCATATAGATTAATACCATATAAATTTAGAACATTACTAGATTTACATCAATTATTAATTAATTTAGAAATTCCATTCACTCAAGAACATTTGAAGAAATTGTCTTTAAAATGTGAAGGTGGTTCAAAAGATTCAAAAACAAAAGGATCAATTATCAAATTTATGAAAAATTTGAAAGAAACAAAATCAAAATATTCAGGTCTTTCATCAGAACCTTCTACACCTATTGATTCATCAATTATAGATTCAAAAACTATTTCATCCCCAAATCAAAATCCATACCCAAATTCAAATCCAAATACAAATTCACAACCTTCAAGAAGATCACCAATTTTAATACCCAAGGATGCAAAAGATCTTAATTCAGGATTTCATGAACAATTAAAAAGTACGTTGAGAAGTCGTTCAAATCCTAATTCACCTCAAACATCTCCGAGAGGTATTGTATCATCATCATCACCATTACCTGAAAAGAGTACTAGTGGAACAAATTTGAGAGAAGCATCAAACAAATCAAATCAAAAGAAAGGTACATTTATTTCAAACAAAGTATTTGTACCTGTTCCTTCAACTGTTTCAACAAAATCAAGTCCAGAAAATTCTTCACATACGAAACCTGATTTTGAATATTCAATATTCTCAAAGAAAGAAATTACTGATTCAAAACAAAATTTAAGAAAAATGGTTAACACAAAATCATTCAAACGTTTAGGAAAAATTGAAAAATCTGATTTTGTTGATATTAGTAAAGATCAAAAAGAACCTGAATTCAAAACTATTAAATTAAAAAAAACAGAGAAAAAAACATCATTTTCTCGATTACAGAATTTACCAAAAAGAAAGACTTCATCTGAAAATATGACAAAAAGAAAAACATCATCTGAAAATATGTCACAAAGAAAGACTTCATTTAACATGAAAATTTCACCAATAATGACATCACATCAAGAATCATCTGAAGATACAATTTCATTAAATTCATTAAAAAATTATAAAAAAATGAAAGATGAAACATCTTCGAATTTTAATTCAGCCAGAAGTAAATTTGAAAATCCAACAACCAAAAATTTAGATGAAATTGAAAAAGAAAAACAAGAATTATTAAAAAAGAAAAACAAAAGAAATTCATGGGATGAAAATTCATCTTCAAAAACAAAAAATAGAAAATCAATTCATTTAGAAACAGGTAGTTTATTTGATAAATCATCTCCTTTGGACTTTTTTTAATACCATTGGTCCAGCAAGATTAAATTTAATTCCTAAAGCTTTTAATGTTTCATAATATTCTTTTGGATATTTTCTTAAAAGATATTTCATTAATCTTTTTCTTTGATGAATAAATCTGAATAAAAATTTTCTTGATTGTTTATCTTTATGATTTTTTTGTAAATGTTTTGTCAAATATGAAATCTTTTCGGTCAAAATTGCAACTTATTGTTAAATTTTTTTTTTTTTTTTTTTTTACTTTGTACAGGTGTGGATCCTGTATCACCATTTTTCTTTTGAAATCTTGTTATTGCTGTTTGAATGTTTTTTTGGTTGATTTCTTCTTGTGATGCTGTGTTCCATGAAAAAGCTTGTTTTATTAAATCATTTGCATTTGATTCAATAAATTCTTCTCCTTGTATTCCTTTCATATAAAATTGTCTTTTTTCTGCTTCTTCTTTTGTTAAAGGTTTCCATTCTTTTGTTGGTTTTTTTGGAACAACAATAACTTCAGTGTCAACACCAGGATATCTTTTATTTTAAAAATATAATAAAAAATTACCTGCTTTCATCAAATGATTTAAATTTTGTCCAATCGAGTAATGGAAGTGCATTTCTTTTTTGAAATTTATCTTTTACATATTTTGTATTTGTTTTATGAGCAATACCCATTTCTTTTTTTAAATGTTCATGGACATTTCTTTTTTGTACTGTTAATATTTTTGGTTGAAAAATTCTTCTCATTTTTTAAAATAATACGAAAAACAAGTCAATTGGACAAGGGTAAATTAACCAATCAAAAAGAAATCTTAAAGAATTGAAGAAACGGGTAAATACCAAAAAATAATGTCAACAGAGGGTAAAGTAGTATTATGGGTAGATGGATGTTTTGATATGATGCATTATGGTATCTCAAATAACCATCCTTTTAACAAATAAATTTTTTCATAGGTCACGCAAATGCTTTGAGACAAGCAAAACAACATGGTGATTATTTAGTAATATACAATTTTTAAAATTGATTAAATTTCTTTCAAAGATTGTTGGAGTACATTCTGATAAAGAAATTTTGAGAGTAAAAGGACCACCAGTTATGGAAGAAAAAGAAAGATATGAAAGTGTCAGGTTTGTTGATTGATTTCAATTAAAAAAAATACTAAAGAGCTTGTAAATGGGTTGATGAAGTTGTTGAAGATGCTCCTTATACAACATCTTTAGAAATGATTAAAAAATATAATGTCTCTTGGGTGATTCATGGTGATGATATGGCACTTGATAGTGATGGAAAAGATGCATATGAAGAAATTAAAAAAGCAGGATTGATGAAGTAATTCTTAATTTTTCATTTAAACATTGAAAAAGAATTGTGAAAAGAACAGTTGGTGTTTCAACAACTGATATTGTCAATAGAATGTTACAATTATCACCAAAAAGCAAATTTTTTCAATTAAAGGATGAAGAAGGTTTTAATAAAAAATTCCGTGAATATTTACCAACTGCTAGAAAGATCAGTTCATTCACAACTTCAAAAGAACCAAAATCTGATGATAAAATTGTTTATGTGGATGGAACGTTTGATTTATTTCATGTTGGACATTCAGACTTTCTAAAAGAAGCAAAAAAGTATGGTGATTATTTGATAGTTGGTCTTCATGATAATCAAACAATTTTGAAAGAAAAAGGTAGAGAACCAATCATGAGTTTACATGAAAGGTAAGAAAAAATATTTTTATAAAATTTATAAAATCAAAGAGCTATGGGTGTATTATCATGTAGACATGTTGATGATGTTGTGATTGGAGCTCCATTTTTATTGACAAAAGAAAATATTGATTCATTAAATATTTCAATTGTTATTCATGGATCTGTATTAGATGATCTTCAAATAGATCCATATGAAGTACCAAAAAAATTAAATATGATCAAACAAATTGAATCACCAAAAAAATATTTAACAACAACATTTATCATTGAAAGAATTTTGAAAAATTATTCAGCCTATGAAGAACGAAATTTAAAAAAATTAGAAAAAAATGATGCAATATAAAAATTTATTCAGTTTTCATTTGATGAATTCCTAATTCTTCATCTTGATCAAATGATCTTTGATATTTTTCAATTTTCATTTCTGGATCTGGATCAGGAGCATATAGATTTTGAACATAAGAATTTGAGATTGGATCATCAACAACAATTGTAAATGATTCTTTTCCATCCGCATAATCATCTAATTTTTGGAAAAATGAATTCAAATTTTCAACTTTTTTCAAATCTGATTCTGCATCTCCTAATTGAAATGAATGTAAAACTTCTAATTTTTCTCTTAATGTTCTTAATAAACCTTCAATAGTAGTAAATCTACCACCTAATGAACCTGGTGTAATTCTAAAAATCATTAATTTTTTTATCATTTTTTTTTGTTACTCTAATTCTAATTCAACAATTTCAATGGATGAACTTTCACTCTTCAAAATATCTCTTGATAAATCTTCAATTGTTTTTACATTTAATGTAATTTTAGTTCCTTTATCTGAAATTGAACCACCAGGTTTGACTTCAGATGTTCTAAATCCACAATAATCACATGAAAATGCCATTAAAATGATTTCTTTAAAATGTGGAATATCACAAACAATCATTTGTAAATCACCTGTTTTTGTGCAATTAAAGCATGCTTCTGGGAAATGTAATATTTCTTTATCTGTTGTAATGCTTGATTGACGAAGTTTATCAGCTTCTTCATTTGATATAATTGATTGTTGAACTTCTTCTTTTGTTTTTTTTGTTTCTTTTTTTTCAATCTTTTCTTCTGTATTATCAACTTCTTCTTGTGTATATCCTAAACCTAAAAATCTATTTTGTTCTTTTGTTCTTTCATAATACTTTCTTTTAATTTGTGTATCTTCTTTTGATACATTATCATATGATTCAATAGCTGAATTTCCACTTGGATCATTGATAATGATTGTAAACTTTTCTGTACCTTTTATTAATCCATTTAAGTCAGAACAAATCTTTTCAATTTTTTCATAAACTTCAGGAGTTGTATGTTTTCTAACTGGTTGTTCTTTTTGTAAACCTTCAACAGCTGCAGAAAGGAATCCTTCAATAGTATTAATACATCCTTTTTGTGTTTCAGGTGGCATTTCAAAATCTAATTCAGGTATTGTCAATGTACAAAAATCTGATTTGACAATTTGACGATTCAAATCCTACCACGTTGATTAATTTTTTTTTTTTTTTTTTTTTACTGTTGAATTTAAAACATGTAATTCAACTTGAATTCCTTTTTCTTCAAAAATACCTCCAAATTGTATTTCTTGATTTCTATCACCACAATGGTCACAATAGAAAGATGAAACAATAACTTCTCTGAAAAATGGAATTTTGGTTAATAATAAATTTGTTGTTCCATTTTCTCCACAATTTACACAATAAGATTCAATTTCTGTTGGTCCTTGATAATCTTCCTCTGGTTTTGTCGTCATTCTATTCCGATGAATTCCACCAATAGGAATTAACTTAGGATTCAAATTGGAATATGAAACCAACCGAAAATGAAATGAATATTATTCAAAAGTTTCATTGCAATGTATAAATTGTTATAGCACCTTATATACATACAATAGTATCATTCTTACCTGGAAGTACTTTTCCATAAATTTAAATAACTCTTGGTTGGTATTACCAATAAGAATCTGAACCAAATCAGAAGAAATAAAGATTTTTTAACTAAAAAATTCTTGTTGTGGATGAAGTAGGAATTGTGAACAATTTTTTGGGGTTTCCAACTTCGAAGGAAAAATAAAGTGTCTCAATTTTTGTGCAGAAATTACGAAATTATATTGGTGGAGTTTTAACAACATGGTTGTTCAAATGAAAAATTAACCCTTGTAGATCTGAAATAGCGAATGTTCATTTTCCAGGGTTTTGTTTAAGCAGGAAAACTTGTGTGTTTTGAATTTACAAAATCATTATATAGTGTATGATTTAGTGCATAGTATGATTCAAGTTCAATGCAGTGTTTTCATTTTTATTTTAGTGATGTTTCATTTGTCAAATTCAACCAATTGATCTTGTGAAAACCATTAAGATGGAAAAACCAAACTTGAAATCACTATTTGGAAATGTGGCAATTGAAGTAACAAAAGAACAAAAACCAAAAAAAGAAGAGTTATCAGAAACACAAAAAGAATACTTAAAAAAACCATTAGAGTATTTAGAAAAACTTTCTTCAACTAAAAATATTAACACAACGATAATATATCAAACTTTATGTGAGATATTCAATGACCTTCTTGAATTCAAACAAAAATCAAAATTCTTAAAAATTTCAATTGAAGATCAAAAATTTCAAAAAAGAGTTCTTCAAACAAGTTCTTCAACAGTTAAATTATTGGAATATATAGGTAGAAAAAATATGTATTAAATGACAAAAAGGTTATAATTTTGAAGAAATTATTGATGAAGAAGATAATGTTGAAGGGTTTTTTATTTTATCAAAAATTGATAACGAGAATTTAGAATTGATTAAAAATGAAATTCAAAATAGAGTTTATTATTATATTATTTTAATTTTAAAAGCTTGATATTTCTTTAGCAGCAAGAAAAAATTGGAAAAATGCTATTTCAAGTATTAAAACTGTTCACAGTATGAAAAATTTAATGAGAAAAATATCATCAGATAATTTCAAAAAAGAAGAAAAAAAAGAAGAAAAAACAGTTGAAATTGATGGAAAAATTCTAAAAAGACCGATTTTAAGAACATTTCATGTCAGTAAAGATGATGCAACTTTTGAAGTTTCTGAAAAATATGAAGTGAAAAAAGTGTTAGGATTCGGTGAGAGAAATGAAAAATTAAGTTTATAATTAGGTGCTTATGGTGTTGTAGTGTAAGTAGTTTCAAATTTTCAATAATTTTAGTTTGGCTTATGGTAAGAAATCAATGTTGAAATTTTTTAATTTTTTAAAAGATCATGAACTGAAAAAGAATGTTGCCATCAAGAAAATATTTAATACATTTCAACAAGATATTGAATATCAAAAAAGAATTTTAAGAGAAATTAAATTGATGATTCATTTCAATGGACATCCAAATATTGTTAACATTTTAGATTTAATTCCACCAAAAAATTTTGATGAATTTAATGATATTTATATTGTTATGGATTGTATGGATCAAGATTTGGCAAAACTAATCAAAGAAAGAAAACCGTACAATGAAGAAGTGACTAAGAAATTATTTTATCAAATACTACTTGGTTTGTATACAATTCATAATTCTTTTGTTTTGCATAGAGATATTAAACCAAGTAATATATTGATTGATACAAAGAATGAAAATCAATGTAGAATTTGTGGTAAATTTAACTCAAATATAATTTTGATTTTTTAGATTTTGGTTTAAGCAGAGGAATGGATGCCACTGTTGATCCTCATATGAGTACTTTATATGTTGTCACTAGATATTATAGATCACCTGAATTGTGTTGTGATTATGAAAAATCTTATAAACCATTAGATATGGTAATTTTTATTCATTAATAAATTAGTGGTCAATGGGATGCGTTTTTGCAGAAATGCTTCAAAAACCAACTAGAAAACCTTTATTTCCAGGTGATTCAACTTTAAAACAATTAAAATTGATTCTTGATATTTGTGGTAAACAAGATGAAGAAAATGTGAAAGGTGTTGAAAATGCAAAACTATTTGTTAAGGAAAATGGAAAAAAAGATAAAGTAGTGTGGGAAAAATATCCAAAATTTAGACATGTCAAAAATGAAGGTAAAATTTTCCAATCAAAATATTCATTCTTTTTTAAAGATGGTTTGATAATTATTTTTGAAATAATTTCTATTAGCTTATGATCTTTTGGATAAAATGTTAGAATTCAATCCAGAAAAAAGAATGAGTAAGATCGTAGTTTTTTCACCAATCCATTCTTTTTAGCAATTGAAGATGCATTGAAACATAATTACTTCAAAGATATTTATTCTGAAAGTGATTTGAAGTTATTTGATAAATTTGATTATAGATTTGATGATTCTGTGACTTTAGAACAAGATCCAGATTATGTCAAAAGTGAGTCTTATTTCATTCACTGATATTTATTTGTAGAAATGTTGTATGATTCTATTATGAACTTTAATAAAGAATTGGGTATTGGTGGAGATGCATTAATTAGTGAACTTGATGCAGTTGATGTGGAATAAAATAAAATTCCATTTATTCTTCAAATAATTTCATTTTTTCCACAGCATCACGAAACCATAATAATTTTTTTTGGTACTATTTCTCCTATTGATAATTTCAAAAAAGAACGATTTTATTATGATGAAAATTTCTGAATTACGAACTCTTGTATGAATATTCATGATTAACCATGAATCCATCCCACTGAATTTTAAAAAAATTTTTATTTTTTGTTGATTAATCTTCTTGTCAAAATACCACTTCTATTCCCAGAATATAAAAATTCTGATTCAAATTGACAAAATGTCATTGATTTTTTATGATTTAAATCTTCCAACATTTTAAATGTATTACAATCCCAAATTTTAATATGATTATCATAAGATGCAGAAATGAAATAAGTACTATCAGGTCCAATTTCTAATCCTCTAATTTTATCTGTATGAGCACGAATCACATTTGATATTTTTCTTTGTCTCATATCAAAGATTGAAATTTCTCCTTTTTTTCCACCAATTAATAAAGTTTGATTTCTTGAACAATAACAAATCTTTCTTGGATCTGATTCGACAGTTGTTTCAATGATATTATATTCTTGTTCTGGTAATAGTAAATCCCAAACTCTTAATTGTTTTGAATGACCAGAAGTACCAACTGTTGCGACAAGTGATCCAGAATCAATAAAACAAAAATCATAACATTTTGATGTATGACTTGGAATACTAACAAATGGTCTTAAAGAAGTATGTGATGAATCAAATTTCCATAAATGAGTATGACCTGATTTATCAGAAGCACCAAATTTATATCCTAAAGGTTCAAAATTTAAACTTGTAATTCTTGGATGTTTTGGAGTTCTATAAGTTCTAAGTGGTGAAACTTCACCAAATTTCCAAAGATGAACAGAACCATCATGACCACCTGATAAATAAACAGGTAAAAAAGGATGTGATTCTAATTCATGTACATTCATATCATGAGTTATTTTCTTTTCATTTGATAAAGAAAATGAAGTTCCAGGTGATGGTGAAGGATTATGACTATGTGATTTTCTAATTGGTTTTAAATTTGTACTTGAACCAAATCCAATCAATCTTGATTTATCAATTAAAGATGGTGTTTTAGGTGAATTAATTTCAATATCTTGTAATTTAATTTGAGTTAAGAAATTATTAAAATCAAAATTTGAACTTGTTGGTGTTCTTGTGACTGAATATTGATAAGAATCTTGATCATCTGTTAATGAAATTTTATCAAATCTATGTAAAGAATCTTCCCAATTTGACATTTCATCATCTAATAAAATATCTAATGCTTCATTTCTTCTTCTATATTTGATACTATGATCAATATTAATTTCTTTGATTCCTTTTTTAGTTGAATAAGCAAGATATTGAGGATTGAGTTTATTAATACAAACTGATCTAATTTTATCTTTTCCATGAACCATTTCAATTTCTTCTGAAAATTTTGATGTTTCTTCTTCTTCTTCAACTTCAGTTCCAATTGAAAAAAATTCTTCACTACTTTTTTGTTTGATAATGAAATCCCAAAGTGTTTGACATTTTGTATTTGATTTGAATGTTTCCACTTTTTTAGTAACTTCATTAATATCACTTAAAGTAATAGCAATGGTTGATTTTGTTTTCAAACCAAGAGATAATTCAGGTATTGCTGAAATAATATCTTTCATATTTTTCTTTTTTGTTTTTTTAACATTATAACCAATATTTGATGTTTTTCTTCCACGTTGAGGTGCACTTGAAATAGTTGAAACAATATTTTTAATTTTTTGAGAGCTAAATGTAATATCTCTAAATTTAGGAGCCATTTCACCATTTGTATGTGAAACAACTTCAACTTCTTTGAAAGATAATCTTTTATGATGATATTGAAACCATAATCCAACAGAAGTCAATGCAGTTGAAGCTAACAATGAAAATTCTGTTTTCTTTTGTTGTTTAAATGAAGAATGAATATTTGATAAATCAACTAAACTTGTAGTTTTTCTAATTTTATATCCTTTTTCAAAAAATTCTTTTACATTTGATCCAAATGTATAAACTATTAATCCATTCAAAATTTCCCAATTATGTTCATCTTTCAATTTCAAAATTGCAGCGTCTGAAATTGATCTTGTTTTTTTATGATCACCACCATAGGTTTTAAAATTTTTGTTTTCTTCTTCTAATTGTTGTTGAATTTCAACTTCTTCATTTAATTGTAAATCTTCTTTTTTATAAGCTTCATAGAATTGTGGAAGATTTTCCAAGACATCAAAAATGATATTAGAATCATCTCTTGGATTTACAATAGATCCACTAACAGTTAACCTTGCTGATCCTTTTTTCAATATTTTTTCATGTAATGAGAATAGTGAACATAAACCAAGAAAATCTCTTTTTGACCAACCTGAAATAAATAAAGCAATATAAAAAGTAGCTTTATAATCAACTAAACTTGATTGATTAAATGAAGGATAAATATCAATAAATCTTGAATAACAAATTAAAAATTGTTGAATAAATTGATCTAAAATTTTTGATTCATTTAAAGTTAAAGGTTGTTCAATAACTACTGAAAGAAGTGTTACAACTTGATGTGATTCAAAATCTAAAATTTCTTTCAAATCATCATCATCATGTATTAATGCTTGAGATAATAAAAGACCATTCAAACTACAATAATGTTGTAATCCTGAAATAATCAATGATTTGTTCATTTCAAAAATAGAACAGAAATGATCAATTTCATCATGAATTCTTTTTTTTTCTTTCTTCCAAATTTCAGGAGTATATTTTTCAATTGTTAAATCATGTAATTGTTGACACATAATTGAAAGAATTAAATTTAAAATTGTTGCTTGAAACATTTTTTTTCTTTCTTCAATTGAAACTGATACTTGTCTTTTTTTCTTTTTTGATTCAGATTTAGTTGAATCTTTAATAGTTAAATCAGTTTCTCTAAAATTATCAAATCCACCAAATGAACCAAAATCAATTTGTCCTGAAAATAGATTTTCATCTTGTTTTTTTAATGTTGACATTTTACTTGTTCCTTCATCTTTTTCTTTGATTTTTTTGTAATATTTCATTGCAAACAAGTAAGATCCAATTTGAGAATAAAAATGAGCTGTTCTTAAAATTAAACGTTCTCTGTGATCAGTAGCAATTGAAGATCCTTGTAATTTTGGTGATTCTGAAACAAATTTGCAATATGAATAAATTGATGGATCAAAAGTGTGAGTATCATTTATACCAACTTCTTCAGTTGAAAACTAAAAATATTTAAATAAAAAAATTGATTTTACGATTAAAGATTCAAGAGATTCTTCATATTGTTTGAGATTCCATCTAATTACAGATGCAAGCCATTCATCATGTAAATTATTTTTAGCATCTTTTAAAGCATATTTTTCTAATACTTCATGAGCAATATCACTATGATCACCACTATAAACTCTTGCAATTAAATATGCCAAATGATAATTTTTTAATTTATTAACTAGGATATCTACACAATCTTTGATATTATCAGCCAAGAGATAATAAGCAGCAGAATATTCTATCAAATTTAAATTAATATCAAATAAATTAATATTACCATAATCATGTCTTCCTAATAGAACAAATGCATTCTTTTCACATGCAACTTTATTCTTTTTAATTGTGAAATCTCTTCCAAAGAAATCAGCAACTTTAAAGTTCTGTTTCGTTTCGAACAATTTCACCAATGTTGTTTTTTTATGCAAAGCTAAATAATAAAGAGCAACTGTTGTAGGATCTTTTGTTTGAACAAAAACATCTTTTGCCAATTGTTCAACAATTTTTTTCTAAAAATGTTAGAATTAACAAAATTTGATCAAACCAAAATGATTGGATTTTGAACCCAATAAATGGCTCCACTGTTCATAACTAAATCCAAAGTATAAGGTGTTCCTGGAGGAATAGATAATGATAAAAGTGTTTCTTGTGTAGTTGATTGCATTGCCCAAGCAACATGTGAATACTTCAATGTAATTTCTGGATTATTTTTTGATTGATTCAAAAAAATACGAAATGAGATTAAATATCTACTTCCAGGTTCATCTAAAGCATCAGGTTGCTCTTGAATTGTATTAAACGCATTGATTAAAGCAATAAGATGCATTTGTTCCAATCCATTGATTTCTGGTAACACTACATTCGCTAATTTGGATAAAAGTAATTTATAAGCTTTTGAGAATTCCATTAAATTCTTTTCATCGTCATTTGATGTTTTTGTAGCATTCTTTGATATATTTTCTTCATCTGATTCTTCCTCTTCTGATGAATGATCTTCATCTTCATAAGATATTGTAATTCCAGAAAATTTTGATAAAAGTGTATTTTTGACAGGTAATTTGTTTTGTTTTATTTTTTGTTCTGATGATTCTACCAATTTTAAAAGGGGATATGTTTGGAATTTAATATCATCTTGATTTAAAATTGTTGCTAAATGAATTAAAATCTTAAAAGAAGTTAATACAATAGGTCTTACTTTTTTCACTTTTTCATATTCTTGATGCATTAACAGTTCAGTTAAAAATTTTGGATGATATTCAGGTAATCTACGATGAAAAGACAATGATTTTGAAATCAAAGTACCAGATTTTTCATCTGAATTATCTTGAGCCCATTTTGTAAAAATATGTAAAGCTCTTCCAGTTGCAGAAATAATTGAGCATTCTCTTGTAATACTCAAAGCGGTACAAGCACCACAAACTTCACTAAAAAAATTAATACGACATTCACCAACTAACCTTTGTAATTTTCCAATTCTTTTCCAATATTTTGAGTTTTTCTTTTCTGTTAAATTTCCTTGTGTATACGCAAATAGTCCTTCATCTGTTGCAACAGTTAAAATATTTTGGCCATTCCCTAAGGAGACCCATCTCACACAGTTCACATTATTCACTGGGATAGATTGTTCTAATGAATAAGATGTTGATGATTCTGTTTCCCAGATATTCACATATTTTCCACCTTTTGAATAACTGCATAATCTTGTCAAACCGATTGGAATTGAAACGATTGCAATTTCTCCATCTTCTGTTTTAAAGGATGTTTGTTCTTCCATTGAAATAATTTGATTTTCTTTTTTCTTTTTAATTTTGTTCTTTTTTGCTTTTGGTTTTGGGAGAGACATTAAACTTTTAAAACTAACAGGAGGTTTAACTTCTTCTTCTTCTTCTTCTTCTTCAGACTCCTCTTCCTCTGAATCTTCTTCGGATTCATCAGAAATTTCTTCTTCTTCTTCTTCAGATTCCATTTCAACAGTTTTATTCTCATCATTATCTGTGATTGTAATTTTATATGTGGTAACAGATCCATCACTGCATCCAACAACGAATAAAAATGATTTACTGAATTTATCATCTTCCAAATTTGTTTCTTCTTTGTATAAAAATGGTTTAAAAGGAGTAACATCTGCAGATGTAACTTTAATTGATTTATCAAATTCATGAATAAAAAGTAATTTTGATGAAAAAAGTTTTCCAGATTCATCAATTGGATATACTCTCCAAATTCCAAATTTCTCACCAGTTTTTGACACAGCCACTAAAATTGTGTTATTGAAGAACTTTGATGAATTTGAAAAATGCATTGGAACAACTTGAATAATCATATTTTCTGTAAATTCATTTGAATTATCGAGAATCATATCAGATTTTTTCATACCATAATATGATATCAATGGAGCAAATTCATCTTCAGAATCATCATTGAAATCATCAACTGGATTTGGAGCTTTGACCAAAAATAATTCAATTCCTGTTTTTGTGGAAATGAATAAACCAGGTTCATAGGTCATCCAACACATATCAGTTGCATCAACACCATAATAATCTTGAACATTTGTTAAGATATTAATTGGTGAAAAATAATCTGTGTCTCTTTTATGCCAAACTATTAATGTATTTGTTTTTGACTCATAAGATGCTACCAATGGTAAAGTAAAATGGGAAACAATTAATGAAATATTTCCTGTATGACCTGTATAAACATGTTCAAGTGAAAGATTTTGTTCTGGTTTTCCTTCTTTTTGATGTTTTAAGTTTAAATCATAACTTGTAATAGTTCCATGTTGATTTTGAATCACAAAAGTGATAGTTGATGGTAATTCAAATGAATCATCTGATTCTGCATTATACATGGTGAGTAATTTTAATGGTGTTTCAATCCCTTCAAAAGCTCCTTTCATTTCAATCCAATCTTCTGATTTAGGAGTTCTTCTTGGGAATTCACCCAATGCTCTAATTGTAGAAATATGTAAATCACCATTCTTTTCAATTCTTGCAACCCAATTGATAGTTTCTTCTTGTGATTCTTTTAAAGCTCCAAATGTTTGTTCTTCTAAACTTTCTTTTGTTATATCATCATGATCACCTTCAATTCCTTTTGTATAATTCAATTGTGATTCAATAATTTCAACAGGTCTATTTAAAAAAAGATACAATAAATATTAATAAATTTTACAATAATTCATAAGGTCTTTTTATCCATTGAGCAACAAATGATTTTTTAAAAGTTTCTGAATAAGTCACAAAGAAATATAATTCTTCACTTTTAAAAGTTTCTGACCACATTCTTAAAACATTTCCTTTACAAATTGTCATCAAAACATTTGGTACAAAACTTGAAAAAATGATTTAATAATTTGATACTTTCCAACTTACTTATTTGATTTTGGAATTGGTCTCCATTCAAAAGAAGTAACTGCTCTTTGATGTGGTAAGTAAATATATGAGAAATCTTCTTTTTCTTTAACTTTTGTTTGAAACCAAACTTTAACAATTCTATTATTTTTTGATGATGTTGCAAATAATCTTTCATCTGGTGAAAAAGAGATCATTGTGCACTGAAAAAAAAAAAAATTAAAACGATTTCAAATATATACTTCTGTTGGATTTTTGATTTTCCATTTTAAAACCCAATTACCAGATACTAATTCATATAATCTTGTCTCTTGACCAGCTACAAGAAAACGATTTCCATAAGGATTCCATGAAACACACTTAATATCAAAATCAGGTATAATTATAGTTTTTTCAATTTTCCATTGCATTTGAATTGATGGAGCACTTTCAGAAAGATTAAAATTTTGTTCCTCTGGTTGAAAAATAATAATTTTTCCTTTTGAACAGGAAATTAATTTCCCAAGTGAATCGCACCATTCTATACATGTTATATTTTCTTGATGACCTCTTAAAATTTGTATAAAACTGGTTAAAGAATTTATAATAACATTATTTTCACTAGCATATGCCATGTATTCAGTACCAAGGTACTTTACCCATGAAAGAGAAGAGTTGTTTAAATTTGCTGAACCTAATATAACTTGATGTGTTTTCAGCATTGTCTCTAAATTCAACTCTAATCAACCAATCAAAAATATCAACATCAAATAAAAGATTTTAATTTATTTTAAATTGATTTTTCTTGATTTTCTTCTTGATATACGTTTATAAATCTATTATTTAAAAATTGACGTGAAAATAATTCAAATGAATTTTCAAAACAATTCCAAGCACTGACAAAAAATAATTGACAAAATCGAAAAAATAAATTTTGATTTTGAAAGAATTTTTGATCTAAAGTCCTTTGTAATTGATAGGCATCTTCATGTTTTTTGTTAATGTAATAGTATCCAATCACTTTGTTCACATTATCAAATCCATGTCTTTCATAAAATGATAGTGCTGAATTATTATCCACTATTTTTTAATACTATTTATTTTTTTATTACCTTTACAATGTAGAGTTAATAGTTTACATTTGAATTTTGATTGTAAAGTGATTTCTGATTCTTTTAATAATTCTGAAGCGATTCCTCTTCTTCTGTATGGTGGTAATACTCCTAAAGTCATTATATAACCAACATTATAAAATGTTCTTGAACAGCAATGAGTCATAAATTCTTCATTAATTCTAGTTGAACAAACACCTACTAATTCATTTGTCTTTTTATTAATACAAACAATTGTATAGTTAGAACTTGTATCAAGCAATTCTGTATAAAAAGATTTTGTATATTTTACAGGAAAAAGTTTCAGTTGAAGTTGATGTAGTTTTTCAATATCAGTTTTCTCCAATTCTCTATAAATAATTGAATTCTCAATTGTAGAAATATCAATTGGTTCAATTGTTTCATCAATCTCAAGTAGATTCATTTCAAATGACCCAAACTCCGTTAAAAATTCCACCAATCACATAAAAACACCAAGATCAAATTTAAAAAATTTATTCAGATTGAAAAGTTGTTTTTTTCTTTTTTTTTTCTTCTTCTTCTTTTTTTTCTTTTTCAATTTGTGAAACAATTGTTTCAATTGTTGTATCATCAAGTTCAATGAGTTTTCCTTTTTTCAATTGAACTACTTCAACATTTTTTGAACCACTCTCAACAACTTCTAAAAGTGCTCTAACAGCTAATTTAATTGTTTCATCATCATCACCAGAACAAGTATCATAGTTTTTTTCCAAGTATTCTCTTACTGTTTTTGAGTTTCTTCCACATGAACTTGCTTTCCATTCTGAAAAAGAACCTGAAGGATCAGTTTGATATAATTTAGGTGTTCCATCAACATCAAATCCAGCAATAAGTGTACTAATACCAAATGGACGTACACCACCACTTTGAGTATATTTTTGTTGAACTTGAGCAATATAACGAGTTATGTATTCAACTGAAACTTGGTCCTCAAAAGAAAGACGATATGATTGACATTCAACTCTTGCTTTGTCAATAAGAACTCTAGCGTCTGCAGTCAATCCTTTTTTTTTTTTTTTTTAATTTTTTTTTTTTTTTTTTTTACCTGCAAAAGCTAATGAAATATGATCGTCTAATTTTACAATCTTTTTAACTGTTCTACTTTCTTGTAATTTAGCTGTTGTTTTTCTTTCAACAGCTAAAATTACGGATTCTTTACCTCTGACTCCAACAGCGGTGCTTCCTTTACGAACAGCTTCTAAAGCGTATTCTACTTGAAATAAATGACCATCTGGTGAAAAAACTGTAATAGCACGATCGTATCTCGCTGACATTATTTATTATACTTTTCTTTGTGGTGTTTCGACCTCGGAAAATGGAGTATTTTAAGAAACTTTTCAACCAATGAAATTGGTTTATAAAATGAAGTTGATTTTGTGGATTGGTTTTTTAATTATTTTACATGCTGGAATTTCCGCAACTCAATGTTTTATTTTAAAAATTAATTTTTTTCAAGATCGTTCTAGAGTTACACAATCACATTCCGCAAAAAATTCATTACCTACAGACGTTAGTTTTAAAATTTTATTGTTAATTAATTAGATAATTATTGAATTGATAATAGGTTGTTTTCTTTGTATTTTTGGATTTATAAAAAATAAAACATCAAGTTGGAAACCAATTTTAAAAAAACATTTGTACCATGAACAGTAAAATAAAAAAAGTGAAAATTAAAAAAAAAAAAAGGACTTTTGATACTTTGAGCAATAGAAGAAATTTTAATCATTTCAATCACAGAGGAAGAAAAATTTTCAATGAAGAAAAAAAAGAATAAATCAACCACTCATATTCTTTATTAAAAATTTAACATTTATTTTTTTGGTTCTTCTTTATTTTCTTCTGTTTTTTCTTTTTCTTCTTGAAGTTTCTTTTTCATTTGCTCTATTTCTTCTGGTGTATAAGTTACTTGATATCTTCCAGTTGAAGTTGAAAATGACAATTCTGGATAAACATAATCATCTGGAGTACTATAATCATCACCATTTTCATGGAAAGCTCTTGCAGCATCTGCACTTTCTTGTGTAACAACCCATGGTTCATGTTCTCTCATTTTTGGAATTACTTGAAGTTCATCTTCAATCATCATTATTAATTCTTCTACTTGTCCACGGTTGATTATTTCTTCAACTTTTTCATAATCCTCGTTTTCTAAAATAACTTTTTTGAAAAAATTAAAATTGTTTTCAGTTGAAACACGATAAAATGTGTCTTCTGGAATTGTTTTTATTTCTGATAAAACATCATCAATAAGTTTTAAAGTCATTTCTCTCCATCTAGGTTGTGGTGGTATTCCTACTAAACCTGTTGTTTCTTTGTATGCTTTTGGAAAAAATAATTTTCTTGTTGAGCGAAAAACAAAACTCATTTCTGTTTCAAAAAAGAATAAAATAATTGGTTGAAATTGTTCCACCAATTAAAACATCAGATGGAAGCAGAAGTTGTGAGAAGGATTCATCCTTCACAATTTTTCGAAACATTTTTATCAAAACAAATTCGCCCAGATGGTAGAAAATTAACAGAAACAAGAAAAACAAATTTAAAATTAGGTTCCATTTCAACATGCGATGGTTCTTGTTTAATTAAACATGGAAATACTTCAGTTCTTTGCGGAATTAGATGTGAATATGCAGAATCAACTGAAAATAAACCAAATGGTGAAATTAATATTAACGTTGAATTAACTTCACTTTCTTCTTCAAAATTCGAATATAGAAGAGAAAAAGAATCACAACAAGCAATTATAAAAACCCTTTTAGATAATATAATAGAAAGTAATGATATAATTGATGTTTCAGCTCTTGATATTCAACATGAAAAAAAAAAAGTTGCTGTTTGGGTGTTACATGTGGATATATATTGTTTAGAACATGATGGGTCATTAATTGATTCTTGTTTATTATCACTAGTAGGAGCATTACAAAATTGTAAATAAAAAAGAAAAATTGACATTTTAACAAAGTGAAAATACCTGCAACTAAATTTGAGAATGATCAATTGGTTCATAATGAAAAAGGAAAATCAAAGAGTTTGAAATTAAATTATATTCCAGTATCATTATCTTTTTCAATTTTAAATGGGTAAATTATATTTAAATTAAATTTTTCAGACATTTGTTGTTTGATCCAACTGTTGAAGAAGAGGATTTATCTTCAACAAATTTTTTGACAATTTTTGATGGAGAAGGAAATTTACATAGTTTTAATAAATTGGGAGGTTCAGCTATTTCAGAAAACATTACAGTTTTAAGTTTGGAATACGGAAAAAAAAGAGCCAATGAAATGATAAAGGATTTTTTTAACCAATAAAACTATTTCATTTTTCACACATAAGAATAGACAATGACTGAGTCATCTTCTTGGATCAACCTTCATGATAAAAGAAAAAAACCTTTTTTTTATTATAGAAAGTTAGAAGCATACGCAAAGATGAATTGGATGCCAAATGAATACAAAGAACTTGATTTTACAATTGATATGAGTCAATTAATTTGTTCAGTTGCTCCTTATGGAGGCCCTATTGCTTTTACTCGTGAAGTTATCTCTTCAGGTATGTTTTTTATTTTTAAATAAAAAAAAAATAGGTTATATAAATCAACACTTGGACTATGTACAAACTGTTAGAATTTTCACTTCTGCTGGAGATAAAATAAGTCGTAGTTGTCATTTTCAAGTTTGTCTTTTTTTAATTTTTAAAAAATTAAATTTAGTGGCATTATACAAAAGAACAAAAAGCAATTATTGATTTAGGATGGACAGATGATTTAAAATTAATGGTTTTGACACAAGGAGGACATGTTCATGTATTTGATTGTCATGGAAAAGAAATTCGTGGGCCTTGGAAAAACGAAAACAAAAAACAAAAAAATAAAGTTGTGGATTCAGCATATCTACAACTTGAAGGAACTGATAAAATTATAATGTCACAAATGTGGTCACAAGGATGTGCTGTTTTTACAGAAGAAGGAAGGTTATTTGTAGCAACAGACTTTTTAAAAAATTCATCACCTTGGATTGAATACAAAACAGGTGGAGTTGAAAAGATATATTCAATGGAAGTAATACCACCAGAATTTAGTCCAACAAGAAAAGCTCAAGTTTTAATTTCACCAAATCAACTTGAACCAGTTCCTCAAGATGAATATGAAGTTGATGCTCGTGATAAAGGAATCGAAAGTGGAAAAAGAAGAAGAAGAACAGTTATTGTTTGTCAAGAAAATGATTTTCTTGATTTAGAAGCACGTCAAGGTCCATTTAGACAAATTTCATTGAGTCCAAATGGACAATACCTTGCTTTATTTTCAGAAGATGGATATGTATGTGTTATACCAAATAATTTCAGCAGTTTTTATTTAAAATTGAAAACTGGATTAGCAGTCAATAAATTAGGAAATTCTCATGAACTTGTACCAAAACAAATGGTTTGGTGTAATAATTTAGGAGTACTTGTTTATTGGGAAAAACCAGATGCTGAAGACTCAGATAATCCAAAATCATTATTACTTCTCGTAGGTTGTTTTGGTGATTTTTATGGATTTGATTATGATACTCCAATATTTATAAAACAAGAAGTTGATTGTTGTAGAATTTTTACACCGACATCATGTGAAATTTTAGAACAAGTTAATGATCATGCAGTTGATATTTTTAGAATTGGATCTTTAGAAAATAGTGCACTCTTATATGATGCATATTTAGATTATAAAAAGAAGAAACCATCAAGTATTAAAACAATTATGGATATTAGAGGAAAAAGAAATCCAGATGAAGTAAAAGAAGATGGATTAGATGAAGCTGTAATTGAATGCTTAAATGCAGCATGTCATGAATTTACCAATGAAAATTCAGATGATGATTTACAATCAAAATTATTAAAAGCAGCTGCATATGGAAGATCATTTTCATCTGAACGTTGGGAAAATAAAGATGAATTTTTACAAAAATGTAAAGAATTGAGAGTTTTAAATTCAATACGTGAAAAAAAAATTGGAATACCAATAACCTATTCACAATATAAAGTACTTACACCACAAGCGTTAGTTGGAAGATTAGCAGAAATGCATCAACATTATTTGGCTATTAAAATATGTGAATATTTAGATATTGAAAAAAATGAAATATTAATTCATTGGGCATGTACAAAAGCAACAAAACAATTAAAAAAAGGAATTGATGATCCTGAAAAATTAAAAAGACAACAAGAACAATGGACCAAACAAGTAAAAGAAGAAATTTTAGAAAAATTAAAAGATGTTTCATTGGCTCATGTTGCTTTAACTGCATTCAATTCAAAAAATAAAATATTAGCAAAAGGATTACTTGGTTATGAAGATAAAATTCAAAAAAAAGAAAACTCAAAAAAAAATGATTCAGATGATTCAGATGATTTTAATAAAGCACCAGAACAAATTCCATTATACGTAAAAATGGATGAAATTTCATTGGCTTTAGATCAAGCTGTTTCAAGTGTTGATTCAGATTTACTTTATTTAGTTATTCTTTATATTTTAAAAAAAGGTGACCGTACTTATTTATATGAAGTTGCTCAATCAAATTCTTATATTAGAAGATTATTCGTTTCTTATTGTAGAGAAGAAGATTATAAAATTTTAAATGAATTTTATGAACTTTTTGGAAAACAAAGATCTTTAGGTTATTTAAATATTAGACAAGCATATGAAAATGAAAAATTTTTAAAAGAACGACTTACAAAAGCTATTGATAATTTCAAACAATCAGAAAAATATGAAATTGATGCAACTTTAACAAAAGAACAAGTCGCTTTAGTTGATTATCAAGCTAAAATTATTAAAATGATTAAAAAACAAAAACTTGAAGATAAAGAACAAGAACAAGATGAAATTCTTCAAGTTATTGGTTCAAGTTTTAATGAAACTATTTATTTCTGTTTATTAAAAGCACCAAAAGATGAAAAATTTAAAGAAATTGGTTTGAAAATGAAAAAAGAATTTGATATGCCAAGAAGAAGATATTGGTGGTTGAAAGTTCGTTCTTTAGCTGAACTTAAAGATTGGCGTGAACTTGAAAAATTTTCAGAAAGAGAAGATGGTAATTCACCAATTGGTTTCGTTCCTTTTGTTGATGCTTGTTTGGCATGGAATAATGAACCTCAAGCATTAAAATACATTCCAAAAGTAAAAAATCCAAAAGTAAAAGTTGATTATTATATTGGTTTATCAAAACCAATGTTTAAAGAGGCAATTCAAGCTGCTGCTGAAGTTCTTGATCTTGAACTGCTCGAATATATCGCTAATAAAACAGAAAATCAAAAAACAAGGGACACCATTCAAACTCTTATGGAAGAAATTATGGCTGCTCAATAAATATTTTTATTTGGAAATATGTTTTGGGGGAACGTTAAACCAATGGTAAAAAATGAAATTAAATTTCAGAAAAGGAACAAATTATGAATGTAAAAACATTTTTTATTATATCAACCTTGGTCTTAGCAACAACAGCAACAGCAAGGTAATTTTGTACAGCCAACTTTTGGAGAAGCCACAACTTCATGTGAACTTGTGAAAGTAATATTTTCTTGGTTCATTTGATGAATAACAATTGATAGGATTTGAGTTGGTAAAGAAACATTGACATACAAATTGAGAGCAGATAAGACAGCATTAATGTCAAATTCTCCTTCATGAGTTTTTTGATTGTGAATCTTTGAAAAATCGAAGTTTTGCTTTTGAAGTTTAATGAGTGGATATCCAAAGGCCATATCAAAGAGAACCAAAACAAGGTACAAACTAGACTTCATTTCTGAAAATCGGTTAAACTGGGGTGTTTGTGATTTGATTGGTTGAAAAATCGCGAAATGATTGGTTTAATATAACTTGTGTGAAAAACTGATTATGCATGCTCTGGCCCTTGAACAAGAAAAATTTAACAAATTGGTTGATGAAAGGTACGAATCAATATCCAAAATTGCGCTAAAAACTCCACTCCAAAAATCAATTTATTTCTCATCAAAGCAAACAATTGTTTTTTTGAAACTGGAAAATGTGCAACACACGTAAACTTTTCGACTGATTTAAATTAAAAAAGAGGATCTTTTAAACTGAGAGGAGCAACGTCAAAAATTCTGTCTTTACCAGAAAACGTGAAGGAAGTTTATACTGCATCAACTGGTAAAAAATTCATTTTTTTGTTAAGAATTACTTTGAAGGAAATCATGGATTAGGTGTTTCATTTGCTTCTAATAAATTGAATATAAAGGCGTCAATTTATTGTCCAAAGACGTTAGTTTCAACTAAAAGGTTTGGAATTGAGTCTTTAGGAGGAATTGTTGTTGATAAATTTGATGGCTGTTTAGACGCAGAACTTAACGCCAGAAAAGATGCAGAAAATCAAAAAATTCCATATATATCACCTGTTTGAACTATTATTTTTTTTTAACCTTTGAAAGTATAATGATATAGATGTTATGATAGGACAAGGAACAATAGGCAAAGAAATAGTTGAGCAAATGGATAATGAAGAATTAGATGCAATATTTGTTTCTGTTGGTGGTATTATTTTGCATAATTGTAATTAAGTATTTTAGGTGGTGGGCTGATTGGAGGAATAGCGAGTTATTTGAAAGAAAAGATGAACAAATGCAAAGTCTATGGTGTGCAACCTAAGAATTCTCAAGTCATGTACAAAAGTATTGTAGAAGGCAAAATTTTACAAAATGTTGAAGAATTCGAAACAATTTCTGATGGAACTGCGGGAGGTTTAGAAAATGATTGTGTAAGTTTTGGTTATTGCCAAAAATTCGTTGATGAATGGATTTTAGTTTCAGAAGATGAAATTAAAAGAGCAATGTACATGATTGCAGAAAAAGAAAAGTTCATTATTGAAGGAAGTGCTGCGATGGCATTTGCTGGTTATTTAAAGTCAAATCAAAAAGGTAAAGTGGCAGTTGTTCTATGTGGAAAGAATATATCAATTGACAAATTTCAAACTTGCTTTCTAAAATAAAACAATTTAGTTCTTGGTATAAAACAAAACAAAAAGAAAGGATGAAATGTTCAATTGAAAAATAATAACTTTATTCTTGGTTATCCAATCAAATCTTTGTTAACAATTTTTTTACCTTCAACAATCATGGAGAGGATGAAGTTGAGTTACACTTCATTTCTTTCAATGCTTAAATTGGTTCTACAAACTTTAAAAAGAGCTGGTTTTAGTATCTCCATTGTTTCAGCAGGTTTGGTTTATCAATACATCAAACTGAAACATTTAACAAGTTTGTCAACAAAACAAATTCTCTCAAGAATGGGTTTGTTTTAAAAAAATTAAAAAATTCAAAGATGTGTTGGAAGGACGTTTAATTAGACATTATGATGTAAAAACAGAAGAAATACAGAATTTCGTTTCAAATGAAAATCAAAAATTAAATGATAAGTTTGAAGAAAGGTTTGGTGTTTTACAAAAACAAAATTCTGAATTAATTCAAATCGTAAAAAGAAATGAATCAAAGTTACATAAAATAACAGACATTCTGCTTGAAGATGTAAAAAAATAAAAATATGGAAATATTATTCACTCCTGAGCTTTAGTTTTAAATTTTCCATTTTTCATTGTTCAATTTTTGTCCAATAAAACTAACCTAAATGTTGAAAAGAAGTTTGAAGATTTTGACGAAAAAAAATTTTTTGCAGAATTATTCAATTGAATCAATTAATAGTGAACTAACATCATGTTTAAATATTGAAAATCCAACAGAAGCTTCAATAAAAGCCTTACATACTTTCGCAAAATTAAAAAAAACAAATGAAAAAATAGAAAACTCAACTATTCAAATTTTAATTAAAATTTTTCATGAAACTCATTTTTATGAACAAATTTATGAAACATATGAATATATAAGAGCATCAGAATTTGAATTATTTGAAGAGGAAACATTGTAAGAATTTAAAAAAAAAAACGACTTTTTTTTAGATGTCAATTGATTGTTGGATGTGCCAAATCAAATAGATTTCAAGAAATTGATGATATTTTAACTAGAATGAAAGAAGAAAATTTTGAATTTAATTTGAACATTTACAACTGTTTATTAAAATGTTACACCAAAAAATATGATATTATAAAATCATTAAAATTTTATAAAGAAATGAAAGAAAAAGATATTGAACCAAATTCTGAAACACTTGAATACTTATTAGAAACATTCTTAAACAAAAAAGATGGAAGATTTGAAAAGGTTTTTCAAGGATTTTTAAAAGAGAATATTGAATTAAATCAAAACTGTTTGAATATTTATTTCAAATGTTTAACTTTACTCACTAATGATGTTGAAAAATCATTCAATTTTGCGAACAAATACAATTTATGGAACAAAGAGACATACATGTTAATTTTAAAATCATGTGCCATTCAAAAAGATAAACATAAAGCATTATGTATTTTTGATAAAATTATTGAAGAAGAAGAAATTGAAATTGATGTTGATATTTTTAATTCATTCATTGAATCATTTTCAAATGATGGTGATTATATGATATTTAAATTATTTCAAAATTTTAATGGAGAACCAGATATAAATACATTTAATCTTTTATTAAAACCTACATGTATGAATAATGATTTAAAGAAGGCAAAACAAATTTATGATGAAATTAGATCAAGAGGATTAGAACCAAATGTTGTAACACATAATATGTTTTTATCTCCATTATTTCATCAAAAATGGAAACCACATATTGAAAGTTTAATGAATAAAGAAAAATAAAAACAATTTTTGAAATCGTTTCTTTAAAAGTCTTGTTTCATTTAGTAGTTCATAACTTTACAATGTTCATTGGATAAATTCAAAAAAATGAAGAACAAAATTGTTTATTTTTTTTTTAAGCAAGAATTTCGTATGGTACTGGGTCTACAGTAACCAATTTTTTATGTTTCATTCTTAAAGTGAAACCAGTATCAGGTTGTTTTGGAGATCTTTTTGGAAGTTTTTTTTTTTCTGTTGGATTTTCTTTGTTGAATTTTCTAACTTCTTGTGATTCTTTCACACGTTTTTTTAAATCTAATTGACAATCTGATTTTTGAACATGTTCAACTCTGACGTGAATTTTTTTAGCAATGATTCTATTTCCAACTTGTTTGTTGACAACAACACCTACAGCTCTTGGTGTAACGTTCCAAATTTTACCAGTTTTTCCATGGTAGAATTTATAAGGCATACCAGCTTGAATTGAACCATTTGCTTTTACGTCAACAAATTCACCAACTTTGAAGCTTTGTAAGTATTGTGAAAGGTGAACTGGTCCATGTTTTCTAAATGGACGTGAAAAAAGATCTCTTGTTCTTGCTCTTTTACCAAATGAATGAGGCATTGTCTACAAAGTTGATTGGGCAAAGTTTCAAATTTTTTTTTCAACCTTTAAAACAAAGAAAAAGTTGAATTTTTTATTTTTCTATTTAAAACAAAAAAAATAATCTGGAATTCAATTTCCTACCTTCATTTTCATTGGTTGGAAAACCAACCAATAATTTCCATCCAAAATAAATGAGTGGAATTGTTGAGAACATAACCAAAGCATCCTATGAATTACAGAGAAGGAAATCTTTGAAGGTATCATCACTACCTTCATTTCAAGAAAAATCAATTGAAGAAGTGAAAGACCCTCTGTTTTTTTTGGAAGGTATGTCAAAAAAAACAATTTAATTTTCCAACCAAAATAGTTGCATCTGCCAGGAGGTTAGGAAAAACAGTAAATACATATTGTACAATAGTTTTTGAAGGACAGGATTATATGACAGGAATTTCATTTAATTCGGGTTCACCTTCGTGGAAAGAGAATTTTGTTTTGTATGAAAAAAAAAAACTGATTTTTTTTTTTTTATTAGTAAAGCAAAAGATATTACGAGTAGTGTAGTTATAACAATTTATTCAAAAAATGTTTTGGTGAAAGATACATTTTTGGTATGATTTTTTTTTTTTAACTTAAAAATGAATAAAGGGTCAAGTTACACTGGCATTATCAGATTATCACTCTGAAGAAATTGTTTCAAAATGGTTTCAATTAGATTCACGTTTAGATCGAAGAGATTCTAGCTTAGGTCAAATTTTGTTAAAATTTCAATTGTTATATTCAGAACGTGGAACAATGTATAAATTAAATGACTATCTTGAAGTTGATCATTATGACGCAATGAAAGATGTAAAAAAAAAAAAAATTAAATCTCCGAAAATAGTATTTTATATCTATACCATCGGATATCTTTTGTGCTTTATTTGATCATAATAAATTAGTTCCAAATGAATCTGAAATCCAAGCATTGACAACTATATTAATCGATACCGAGATAAAAACAACCAAAGTTTTACAATTCATTATAAAAGAAGAAGTAAGAAAAAAAAATAAAATTCAAGAAAAAAGGTGAACTCTTGTTTTTCTAGCACTACTTTATTTAGAAGAAATTCATTAGCTAGTAAATTGATAACAAGCTGTATGAAACGTTTTGGAAATAATTATCTCGAAAAAATTTTGAAAGGAATTATAATTGATATTATAACGAAAAATGAAAATTTAGAAGTTGATCCAATGAGAGATGAATCTGCAAATATTGAAGAAAATATGGATAAATTAATTAAAATTGTAGATACCATTTTGAATTCCATTTTTGAATCAGTTGAACTATTACCTTTGTAAAAAAAAGAAAAAGAAATTTTAAATTTTTTTGTTCAGTGAGATTAGAGAAGTTTCAAATATACTTTCAAGAGAAGTAGAATCAAAATTTAGAGATGAACAAATTACTAAATTATCAGTTGGTGGTGTAATTTTTTTAAGATTTTTTTGTCCTGCAATAGCTTCTCCATTGTCAGCTAAATTTGTTGATAAAATACCACCAAAAAATGCAAATAGAACATTTGTTCTATTGTCAAAAATTATACAAAATTTAGCAAATGGAATTCAATTTGGACAAAAAGAACCATACATGAAAAATTCAAATGAGTACTTAGGAAAGAAAGAAAAAGAAGTTTCAAAATATTTATATAACGTTGTTGTAAGAAAATTTTTTTTAAAACAATTCAAAGGATCTATCCAATTGTAAACCATCTTCAACTTTAGATGCTCAAAAAAAAGAAGTTACATTACTTGGTGCTTTTAGAGTTACATTACAAGAATTAAGAACACTATTCGCTTTTTATACAATTCATTGTTATTTTAATAGAAACTGGACGACTATTTATCTAAGTTTAGAAAAAGAAAAACCAGATATTTCAGTTCGATTTGTTGAAAAAGATCCAGAAGATGTAAAAAAATTCATTGATGCTTTTGATAAAATTCTACAAACTTTTAAAGAACCAGTTGAATTAAAAGTAATAGATGAAGCAAAACATCCAAAAACAAATCATTCAAATTCACCTCAACCTTCATCTGATCACAGTTCAAAAAAAAAATCCTTAATTATGAAAAATAAAAAATAATTTTTTTTAACTTTTTTTATTTTTTATGAGTTGTTTGATGAGAAACGTATGGTTTTAATTCAAATCCTGACATATCTTTTTCTTTATAATATGGTACTTTTGATTTATCTAATGTCAAAAAACCTCTTGTTTTATGTTTTTTAGTTAAATCTCTTGTTTTTAATTCAGGTGTTTTTGGTGGATTAGTTTGAGTTTTTCTTCCTGGCCTATTAAGACTTTGAATTTTTTTTTGAAATAGTATAGTTGTTCTTTCATAGAAAAATAAAAAATTTGTAACTCTAAACATTTTACAATTTTTGGTGTGTCTGTAGGAAAAAACTGAGAGTTTTGATTGGATAATTTTTATTTAATTTTATTCATCTTCCATTTTCATTTTTTTTCTTTCCGGTGATTTATTTTCTTTTTTTGATTTTTTTTTTGCAACAAAAAAGACATTTCTATAAATTGCTTGAATCATTGATTTTTTATTTGAAGCATAAGTAGATTGTTTCAATGATTCTTCTACAATTTCAAAATCTTTTAATTTTATAACCTCTCTTAGTTCATCATAACTTAATTCAATTGAATACTCTCCTGGTATTTCAGCCCAATGATATAATAACGGTCCAAAATTAATCCAAATTCCATCATCATCTAAAGCATTCCAAATAGTATCAATATATTCAAATATATTTCTTGAAGTATCAATGAAAAAACATGATATAATACAATTCCATTCATTTTTTTGTTTTGAATAAATTTCTAAAAAGTCACCTGCTACCATTGAAAAATTTGAATTTTCTGGTAGAATTGAAGGATTGATATCAGGTATCTTGACACTTCTTTGTTGATCTTTTCTCATTAAATGATTTGATTGAACATGTGTATATGGAAAAATTTCAAATTCTTCAATGAATTTTGTTTGATTTAAGATAAAATTTGAAGCAATCAGCATGAAATAGGTACATTCATTTCCTTCTGAAGTAAATCCTAAATTTGCTATTTCCCATGATAATCGACCTAAACCAGCACCTAAATAGTAAAAGATGAAAAAAAAAAAATACAAACCTTAAATTGGTTAAAATGTTGTTTTTAAAATTTACCTGGAGTTAAAACTTTAATATTTGTGCTTGGAGTTTTAAAATATTTCACTAAAGTATTCAAAATTAAACCATAACAAACAGTTCTTTCTTCTTTTCCTTCAGTACTCCAATCCCTAACGAATTGTTTCAATGTTGATAAGACTTTATCATAATTTGAAGGATTAGTTTTTATCGTATTCTTTTTAAAATCTTCTTCTGATAAAAAATATTTTCTTCCAAAAATTTCATCATTTTGTAGTTTTAATTCTTTACCAAGTAAGTGTGGTGAAATCATTTTTAAAAAAAAATCATAATTTTTTTTTATATTGTAATAGTTTTCTGTTGTTGTTTTTATAATATCTGGGATGAAGTTTAATTCTTTTAAACCACTTAGATTTTGTTTTATTTTATTTTGTTTGACAAAAGATATTCTTTCATAGTCAAGAAATGAGTTTAATATTTCGGTGAAATGATTTTCTTCTTCTATATCATGAAAACATTCTTCTTCATCTTCATGAAATATTTCTTTTTGTTGTAGTGACATTTTGATTGGTTTAATTTTTCGGAAGAGGTTTTATTAAATAATTATTTCAAAAAAAATATTGTGTATTTTTATTTTGAAACAAAACTTCTTTGGTCACTCCAGTCCTAATATGGAATAAAAAGATTTCTTTTTCCAGTAAAACTGTTGAACTATTTTTTGTTTTGTAGTTTTGTAGTTTTTTTGAACAATTTTACTGGAGCTTAAGCCATTTTTTAGTTCGTTCATTTTTTCTGAACCTTAAAGTTGCTCTCGTTGTATTGTTCTCTTTGAACACGTCAGTCTTCTTACACAGCACTCTTTTTCTTAAAAAAAAATAAAAACTGAAAAAACTTTTTTTTGTCGCAACGGAAAAATTCCTTTGCCTGGTAATTTTGATTGGTTTTTAGTGACCCATTTTTGAAACATTAGAACTAGTCGTAATTCTAAATATTTCGACAAAAGAATAAATTTTGGACATATTTGAACAAATTGGGCTAATTTTAGACCAACATATCAAATCCCATTGGTCCAACCAAAGTTATAATAGACCAATCAATTCCTTCGACCTCAAAAACTCCTGGATTGAACCGAATATGCCACCAGCAAAGAAAAAACCAACACGCGAAGAAATAGAAGAACTTTATCACTTGCCTATAGCAGAAGCTGCTCAAAGACTTGGTATTTGCAAGACTCTACTCAAACAAGTTTGTCGCAAGCTCAACAGTAAGCATTACAGAACTTTTTTCATTTAACTGAATTTTAGTTGAAAAATGGCCTTACAAGAAATCAAAATTAAATAAAAAAAAAACTACACCACAAGAACAAAGTGAAAACGACGACGGAACTCCAAAAGAAACATTTAGATTTCGAGGTAAGCTTCGTTGCTCTTGAATTAATTTTTTTTCTAGCCTCACCTACATCACAATTGTACAAGAAAAGAATAAAACAGTATGAACCAACACAATTTGTACAAAGCCAAGGTGTTCATTTTTCAGTTCCAGTTGTACCAGTGTCTTCAATGCAACTTTCAATGTATCAACCACCAATACAACAATCAAGAACACAGCAACTTTATCCACAATTTGAATTGATTGCTAGACCGCAGCCAACTCGTAGCTTTCCACCACAAGGTGAAAATCAAACTTCAGAACAAATTTTACCAAGTTTCAGAGAATTAATGGACAGCGTAAAAATGTAAATTTCAATAAAAGTTCTTTCATTTTTTTTCTTTTGTTGAAAAATAAAATTGAAATTCTTGAATCCACATTTGGTGTTTGTCACCGTTTTTGGGCAATTGAATCACCAAAAAAGAAACATTTTTTATTTATTTGGAAGAACCTTGAGATTTGACACTTTGAATTTTTGCATTAACTTCTTCTTGATTTCCGAGATAATAGTGTTTGATTGGTTTTAAAGTTTCTTCATCCAATTCATAAACCAAAGGAACTCCAGTTGGAATATTCAAACTTACAATTTCATCATCAGAAATACCATCTAAATGTTTAACTAAAGCTCTTAACGAATTTCCATGAGCAGCAATTAAAACTTTTTCACCTTTTTTAATTGATGGAACAATAACATCATGCCAGTATGGTAAGAAACGTTCGACTGTATCTTTAAGTGATTCAGATTTTGGTAAATTATCAATTCCTTTGTATCTTGGTTCATTACCTGGGTATCTTTCATCTGATTCTTCAAGTTGTGGTGGTGGAATATCATAAGATCTACGCCAAATTAAAACTTGTTTTTCACCATGTTTTTGAGCAGTTTCAGCTTTGTTTAATCCTTGTAAACCACCATAATGTCTTTCATTTAATTTGTAACTTTTAATCACTGGAAGATGCATTAAATCTAATTCTTCCAAGACCAAATTAAGTGTTTTAATTGCTCTTTTTAAAACTGATGTATAACAAAGTGTGAAATCAAAACCAGCTTCTTTTAACAATTTTCCACCTGAAATCGCTTCAGATACGCCAGTTTCTGTCAAAGGAACATCAGTCCAACCTGTGAATCTGTTTGATTTATTCCATGTACTTTCACCATGTCTTATGAGAACGAGTTTAATCACCATTGTTTTTTTCAGTTAAAAAACTTTAAAGTTAAACTCCAATCAGAATTATTTATTTTATTTTCGTCCCAATTTGGAAAATTTCTAAAAATAAATATTCATTTAAAAAGTTTTTTTGAAAACTGGGATTCCATAACAAACAGGAGCACACCCAATTAAATATTTCAATTTACATTTTTCTCTTGCCAAAGGAATGCAATCAACCAAAGATTTATCATCTTCATTTTTAAAACATTCAAGTAATTCTAAACTAAATCGATCAATATCAACATCAGTTACATCCCATAGATTAGCAATTAAACATGGACTTTTTAAAATATTAAAAAATTTGATGAGATTTTTACCAATTTCCTAAAATATAATTCAATGCAGTTCCAGTTGGTTCATGTTCTCCATTTTCAATCAAATTTCCACTACTACATCCCATTAGCAACGTTACAGCACATTTATTCAATTTTGAAATTTCTGATGGTCTGAAATACTTCTCAGCACCTCCATGTCCCATATAAATGAAAAAATCATTACTTTCTAATGTTGATTTGAATTCATCATTTGATGGTTCTTTTGTGGTTCCTGTCCAATTTTCCTTTTCAAAATATTTTTCAAATGTTTTTTGAGTATTCTTCAAATCACCACTTGGATTCAATAAATATGATGTTTTTGTTAAATCAATCAATTTTGGTTTGTTTAGTAATTGTTGATATAAGAACAAAATAGATGGCATTCTTGAAATTGATTTCGATCTCAAAGATGGAATACTTTCCCAAGGAAATTTTTGTAAATATTTATCCAAGATTAAAACAGTATGAACTCTCTCTGTTGTGGATGTTTTTGTTGGTGATATTTCTTCATCATCACTAACAACAACTTTTCTTCTTCTTGTTTTTACTATCGTTTTTGAATTCGAACCACTCTTTTTATAATCTAAATCATGTAAATTCTTGGTAAAATCACCTAAGATAATGTATTCAAGATATTCAATTAAATTTTTCATTCTTGAGTCTAATTCATATCTCATATTCCACCATGATTTCTTTTTGATATTGATTTGTTTTCCAGTTTCATCACTTTCTTTTAAAATTGATAATATTTCTGAAAATGCAGAAAATAAACAAGATTCTTCATCATCAGATACTTTTTTTTTCATTTGATATTTCCAGTATTGATTATTTTCACTGATAGATTCACTGTATTCAAAATCTTCATCCAAATAATTTTCAAGATTATTGTATTCACATAATGATTGAATCATTTCTTTGCTCTTAATCAATGGAATTAATTCTAAAATTGGTTCATTCTTTTCTGTTATTCTTGTCAAAATCAAATGAGAAAAATCATCTGATATTCCTAATGTACAAACAATCATGTTACTTGGAATTGTTTTTTGAAATTTTTTGATGAAATTAATTCCTTCTTCATTTGATTTTTGTAAATTGAATAAATTTGAATCATTAATTCCCATGTTTGAAAATGACTCGACAATATCTTGATTTTTAATCATTTTCAATTTTTTCAAACGAAGTGAGACAGCCACTGACATATCTTTAAAAAATAGTTTTAGAAAAAATTACATCTTTTTTACTTGATAAATAACAGGAAAGATAAGGATTTGCTTGTGATAATTCAGCCAAAGAAGATAAAGATGATCTTGTAAACCTTGGAATCATGTAACCTGTCAATCCAAAAATTTTGGAATATAAACTCTTTGCTAGCTCAATTTCTTCTTCTTCTTTGTATTTTTGAGCCATGAATTGATGAATTAAAACTTCTTCAGTTGGAATCATTTTTCCATTTGAGTATTCAAGTACTGAAGATTCTTCAAGAATATGATAACTCAAAGAAAGATGTGCTTTCAATGATTGAATTTTTGTGCTATCAATTTCATCATTTGTATCTTCAGGATGTTTCCAATTTTTCAATCTCATTGATGCTTCATCTAGTAATCTTTTGGCATCATCAAATCTTTGATAAATTCGATAGACATCAGCTAATTGAATTAAATTTGCAACATTTTGAATTCTTGCAATTGACAGTTCTGATAAATTTGTCATTTCACATAATTTTTGAGCAGCACTTAAGAAATATTTGCTGTTGATAAATTTATGTTTTCTTTGTTCCATTTCACCAAAACTCATCAAGAATTGCATGACATGATGTTGCGAGTAAGTAAGTGTTGCCAACAGTAAGCCTTGATTGTAAAAATAAAATGATTCATTGACGGATCCTCTAGACTCATAAAAGTTTCCAACTTGAAGTAAGCTTGTGACAATTGGACTATAATCCATTGAATCAATTTCACTGTTGAGAAATTCTTGAGTGATATTTGAAATGGAAAACTTCTTCATACGACTTGATAAGCTTGTGAGTGATGTATCAATTGAATCAGGATCATTTTGATAAAAAGAAACTTGTGAAAGATAATATCTACATAGAGAAAGTAATTCTGATTTTCCTTTGCATGATTTTTGCAATTGAGATAAGGTTTTTTGTGATTTTTCAATTTCTCCTTTTTCCATCAATAAGTATGATTTGATGATATTTCCAAATAACAATACATCCTCTTCCTCCTCATCTTGTTGATTTTCTATTTCCAATAAAATCGATTCTGCTTTATTTACATATCCAAGATCGATATAAATCTTTGCTAATTTGATGTCAATCGAGGAGTTTGATTCTTCTCTGAAATTATTGAATAATTTTAATAAGTTTAATGAGTTGATTTGTAATTCAGTTTCTCCATAATAATCCAAAATGTCAACAATAATTTCTACATTGTTGAATGAACGATCCAGATCTTTGATGTATTTCCCAATATTTTGAGGAGAGCATTGTTGAAGTAGTGAACACCATAATTTGATACTTGATCTGAAATATTTAAAATCAAATCTTGTTTGCATTAATTTGAGAATGTTTTCACACATCTCTTTTGAATTATCATCTTCTTTCCAATCATTCCAATCAACAACTTTATTCTTCATCATTAAAATATGGTAGTGAATTTTTAACAATTCTTTAAAACAATAAGTTAATGCTAATTCATCATAATTTTTGTTTTGGAGTAATTCAATATTTTTGTTGCAAATATTTATGGCATTTTGAATTGAATTTAAATCATAATTCCTTGAGACTAATATTTTCTCTCTGTCCATCATTTTCATGAGATATTCAGGTGATTGTTTTTCATAAATTTCTGAAAGCATGAAATCTAAAATCAATAGCTGTTCACTTGAAGTTGGTTTTTTATAATTGAGTTCAAAAATTTGTAGTGCTTTTAATTCTTCATTCAATAATAATTCCATTGTTTCTTTTGATAATTTCTTTGACAATACAGTAAGATTTCTTTTTGAAGTTCCACTTTTCATATTTGATTTAACAAATTGATCAATATAATAAGGATACTTTTCTTCTTCAAAATTTGAATAATAAATTGATTCTAAAAAAGCAACTGATGCATCATCAAATAATTCTTGAACATAATAAACTTTTCCAAGTAATGCAAAGCATTTTTCGAGTTTTGGTTTAGTTTTAATTTCATCAATAGGTTTCTTTTGAAATAATGAACAAGCTTTTTTTAAATATTCAATTGTCTTTGAATAATTTTTTTCATTGAAAAGTTTTACTGAATCATTGAATAATTTAATTCCTGTTTGAACATGACCATCATTTATTGTATTTGTGTTTCCACGAAGTTGTGAGATTGTTCCTTTAACTTTTTTTAAATAACTATATGATTCTGTTTCTAAACGTAAAAATTTTTCTTTTTTTAAAGTTTTGTCCCAAACAAGTCCAAGTTCTAAATAGTGTAAGCAGTATTCTAAGGAAGTCAAAATTTGTTGATTTGAATTGTAATTTTCAAGATTTTCTCTTATTTTTGAATGCACAATTTCTAAAGATTTCCAAATGAGATAAAGGTATGTATACAGTTCGTTTTTTGGTTTTTTGAACAGTAATTCGAATTTTTTTAAATCTAGTTCTAAATTTGTTGCTCCTGACATAAAGTTATAAATTTTTAAAATGTTATAAAATGTATAATCATCAACGTTGCTCTTTGGTTGGAAATTTTCATAGAATTCGCAAAACTTTTTAATTTCAATATTTTTTTTCGATTTGTATAAAAAATAAAGGTAGTTTTCTGCCCAAAGTAAATGCCTTATTCCAGCAGAAAATCTTTTAGAACAGTCTTTTTCGTTTTTCGAAATTAAATTTTGAACAACTGCATTGAATTCAATAAAGTCATTTGATTTAAGTCCAGTAGAAGTTTGATAGGCCATTTCAAATATTTGAGAATAATTTATGTTTCTACCATGGCAAAGAGCATCAATTTTTGTTATGACCTCACTCATCGTTATTTCCCTCCAAAAAATTCGATAATACTATTGGTCTATTGCATCCAATCAAATAGTTTCACTTCCAACAAAAAAAATGGATGAACTGCTTTCAATATCTTCCATTTGTTCTCCTATGTATTTCTAAAGAATTAAACTATTAAAAAGAAAAATTCTAAGACATGGTCCAAGATTCAAAAAAAATAAAAAAAGATAATTGCCTTCCCATTCGCAATAACCAGGTTATTAAAACTCCACCAATATAATTTCGTAATTTCTGCACAAAAATTGAGAGATTTTATTTTCCTTCGACCTTTCTGTACTCAAAGAATTTTTTTCAAAACTAATACTTCAAATCAAAAAGTTAAGTTTTAAGACTTGCCATACTTACGATGCGATGTTCAGCAATAAAAATTCTTTGTAAGAAAGAGGAAATGACTTGGTGTTTCTGTCAGCCAAAAAAGTATTAAAAGTTAAAATGATTTGTAAACAAGTATCAGCCAAAGTACAAATTGTCTCCAACAATAATGGATTTGTATATGATATTTTCTATGAAGGCAAATTTTGGTTTTGAACAGCCCAAACTTCTTTTCAGAAAAATTTATTTGATCATCTGGCTAAATATGGCAATTCCTTTTCATTGGCTAACGTATCCCGCTTAAACAGTTGATGCAAGGAAACGACTTTGTCATACCACTTAACGCCGAAGATCTTCTTAAACGATCACAAAATAGCTATTTTGTTGAAGAACTTGTTGATTTAGGTGAACTTTCAACTCCGGAATTAAAATCAAATTTACAAAGTAACATTTTTCTTTTTAAAGGTCACCTAAAGGCATTGAAAAATCACTTAAAAAAGATTTTTTAGAAATAGTCACTAATTTTGATGCACTTTACAGCTATACAACGTTTTTTTTTTTAAATTAATTTCCATTTCTAGTTCTTTTGTTGACCTTGATTCTTCGATAAAAAAATTACTTATGAATTCTTTGGTAAACTCAGTTGCTAAATTACCAGATAAAATCGATGAAATCTAGTTCGAAATTCCTCCATTTAATATTTTTTAGTGAATCCACTGAAGAATGTAAAAAATATAAAAACGCACTGAAGATGATTGTTTTTCTTCTGAATTGGATACTTTCACTCACAGAAAAATCTGTTTGCTTTTAATTCTATTTTAACTTTTTTTTTTTGTTACAGAAACTGAAAGACTCTTGGAAAGACGACATTATCAAAAGTTTCATAATTATTATTGAACTTGACTTGGCACGCATTTGGAGATTGGAAAAACCTGAAGTTTCATTCACAAATTTAATTGTTACCTCTGCATTTTCATTATTAGAAAATCCAGCAAATTTAAAGCTTAAAGGATTGAAAGATAGTTTAATTCAACTTTTAGTAAATGTAGAAAGATGTAGTGAAATACCAGTTCATTCAGTACTCAATATTCTCATGAAGTTTGATCATTTAACATCAGTTATTGTTGCAATGATTCAAATGATTATAAATGAAAGCAATAGTACTTCAAATTTTGTCAATGAAATTTTCAGAGAAATTGGAAAAATGGATAATGAAGAATTTTCTGCTGACAACAATGGAGCTAAATTAATTGGTATTTTCATTGAAGAAATATCAGATAAACTTCCAAAAGTTGTAATGAATTACATGAGCTTACTTGTACCACATTTAAATGTAGAATTCTATCCAATTAGAAATGCTATACTCACTTCAATTTCAAGAGTTTTGATTCAACTCAAAGATGAAGGAGAAAAGAAAGATCAATTATTTGAAATTTTGCTTGAAAGACTTAAAGATTCGAATGCTTATACAAGAAGTCGTGATATTCAATGTTTGGGTTATCTTTGTGAACATAAATCAATTCCTCTTTCATTACTCTCACAAGTGGTCAGTGGAATTGTAGAAAGATTACAAGATAAAAGTGCTCTTGTCAGAAAAAGTGCTGTTCAATTTTTGATCACAATGTTACAATATAATCCATATGGAGATGTTCTTGAAAAAGGTCATTTTGTTGAACAATTAGAATCAATCAAAAAGAAAATCACAGATGATCCTCAAATGGATCCAGTTGAAATGCAAAAATTAACTTCTCTTGTTGGTTATTATACAAATGCTTTGGCTTTTATTGAAGAAGTTCATAAAGTTGTACCAACTGCTTGTCGTTTACTTGATAGTAAAACATCTTCTGATGTTCAAGAGTGCGTGAAATTCTTTTCAGTCATTTATGCATTTAAAATTGAAGTGGCACTTGTTGGAATTAAAGAAATGCTCAAATTGATCTACTCAAAAGAAGAGAATATTAAAGAATCAATCATCAAAGCATTCAAAGATATATTTCTTTCTCGTTCATTGAATTCTCCTGAATCTTGTATTGAAGCTACAAAATCAATTGTACAACTTATTATTTCATGTAACCTTGCAGAACTATCATTTTTAGAAGCAATTATTTCAGAACTTGTTCAGGATAAGAACAATTCAATTCCTGAAGTTTTAATTTTGGCTTTATGGGAACTTTATGAACAAGATGATGTTGGAGCAATGATTTTCTTGAGTATGATCGCACAAGGAAGACCAAAAATTGTCAAACAAAAATTGAAAACTTTAATCAAAGGTTTAGATAAAAAAATTTCCCTCGTATCTAGATACACACTTTCTATCATTGAAAAAATGGATTCAAAAGAAAAAATGGAATCAAATAGTTCTTTGTATCAATTAATTGATGACCTTATCGTAGGAGACCATTTCAATATAAATGAATGGATTCCAATTGCTGAAAAATCAATAAACATAATTTATCAGTTCTCAAAAAAACCACAAGAAAATTCACATGCAATTATAAAAAAACTCACAAAGAAAACCAATATCAAAGGAAATGAATCAAATAATGTTAGTGTTTCAACAATTGATTTGAGTAAACTGATGTTCTGTTTGGGTCATTGTGCATTAAAAGAACTTGTCTATTATGAAAATGAATACAAAGAATCAAGAGCAAAGAAGGCTCAACAAGAAGATAATCAAAATTCTAAAGAAGATGAAGAATCTGGATTAAGTGCAATTACCAACAAAGAAAATGATCTTGATGAGTGGTTAGAAAATCAAGAATTTGGATTAATCTCAAATGAGTCATTATATGGTTCCTTCATTCCATTAATCGTATCTGTTGCATCAAATGAAGATTATAAAGATACTATGGTTAGAAGATGTGCCATTTTAACACTTTGTAAATTCATGTGCTTACATTCAACAATTTGTGAAAAATATGTTCAATTGATTTTCACTTTACTTGAAAAAGGATCAAATTCAATGAAAAGTAATATTATTGTAAGTCTTGGAGATATGGCTTGTAGATTTCCAAATATCATTGAACCTTGGACAGGTCATTTATACAAAACTCTATCTGATAAAAATGATGCAGTTCGTAAAAAGACATTAATGGTATTAACACATTTGATTTTGAATGATATGATAAAAACAAAAGCAAATATGACAGATATTGCAAAATTAATCCTTGACTCTGATAGTAATATAGTGACACTTACAAAATCATTTTTCAATGAACTTTCAAAAAGAGGAACAAATCCAATTTATAATTTATTACCAGATGTTATAAGTAGATTATCATCGGAGGAGAATGAAGAATCCTTCAGATTAGTTTTGAAATTTTTACTTTCATTTATCACAAAAGATCGTCAAATAGATCAATTAGTTGAAAAATTATGTCATAGATTTAAATCAACAACAATTGAAAAAGAATGGAGAGATATTGCTTATTGTATTTCAATTTTAACTCATAATGAAAAATCAGTTAAAAAATTGATTCAATCCATTAAATTATATTCACATACACTTCAAGATGAAGAAATTTATGAATTATTGACAAGTGTTAAATTAAAAAGTTTAAAGGGAGATGCAAAACTGTCTTATGAAGAATGGGAAAGTGAAATGAGAAAATTACATCTTGGAGAAGAGAATATTCAAACTGGTGGAAATACTCAATCAGATTCTCAAAAATCAACAAATCCATCAGAAGAAATAGATACAACTGCACAAGAATCTCAAGATGCTCCAATTGTCAAAAAGAAAAAAACTACAACAAAAAAAAACAAATCCAAAGCTAAAAAACCAAAAAAAAAAGTTTCATTTGCTGAGATGGATGAGGAGGAAGAAGAAGAAGAAGAAATTGTAGAAGAAGAAGAAATTGTAGAAGATGATGAAATGTATTGTGAAGAATAATAAATTTTAATTTTCAAATCTTGAAATGTCTTCTCCAAATTTTAATTGTTTTTTGAAATTCATTTGAATTTGAAGTTGAAAATATCAAAATCAATAAAATTGCAACATAAAATAGAATTAAATAATTTGATTTTTTTTCTCTAACATTTTCTTTTACTTTGTCTTTTACATGTGAATAAATAAAGAAATATTTGATTCTTAAATGAGTTGGATTTGGTACAATTACATAGGATGCCTTAATTGGTTTAAATTTTTGAATTTTACTTTTTTTGTTGAATCTTTACTTACAATTACATCGGGATGTAATGCAACTTCAGACAAACAAACACATCCTATTTTATGTCCTAATAATTTTGATTTTTTCCATCCTGTTCCTGCAACACAAAAATCTTTTGCAACTCTTAAATCTTCACATAAATATCTAATCAGATGAATAATGTTTTTAAATTACATTCCATCACCAAATGCAGCACCATTTTGCATTTTTTTAGTATTCGAATAATTTTGTAGTGAATTATGAAGTATACTGTACCAATTTTCAATTGAACTACCATGAAAAGCATTCATGACACCATATTTATTGGCAAATACTTCAAAAGTTTCTTTTTTTTTAATTGGTTTTTTCATTAATAAACTAACCTGTTTCTTTGTATTCAATTTCGAAGATATAATCAGGTTTTGCATAAGCAGGAACATTTTCCAATAATGGATCAACTTGTTTTTTGTCTACATATTTTAAATTAAATTTTTCTTTTGATTTGATTATCCAACAAATTAACTTCATTTGTTCTTCAGATAATTCGGAAATTTCTTTCAATGATTTTTCAGATTTGTTACCAAATAATTCTTGAGATGTTGGCATATCATCTTGAAATTAATACATGCATTTTGTGTTTACTTATAGTTTTCTCTAAAATATCTTTTTTTGTTTATTTAATATTTGACAAGTTACCGTATCGTTTTTGGTCTGAAAGAATAAAATCTTTAGGAAAAGGACTTAAAATTGTATCTTTTCTATAACTCTCACAAGCACTGGAAATAAAAGAAATATAAATTTCGTACACGTGTTTGTTCAAATTACCATCCATTTTTCCACCAATTAAAAACAAGAATTGAAATCATGATAAAAAAATTGAGATTTAATTTTCATTTTATTTCCATAAAAAAAATAAAATAATAATACAAATTGCAATAAAAACACCAATAATAATTGCATCTCTTTTTCTTCTTAATGAAATATTACCCAAAACTGAATTAAGAAAAGTGAATCTTGACACCATTCCAGTCATAGTTCCTCTTGAATTCTTCATTGCTTTATCTTGTTGACCCATTCTTTCTCTTGCTTCTAATGCATTGTCTAATGTATTTTTTGTTAATCTATCAATATTAATGAGATGATCTTTTTCTTTCAATAAATTTGAAGTTCTAGCTGATAATCCTGATGTATTAGTACTTTTATAATTTTTTAATTTTTTTTTATTTTTTCATACTCTCCTCCTGATAACAACTGTGCTCTGTTTCGTGAATTTGAAACTGAATTTTTGGTTTTTTTATAAGTTTGAGAATAGTCATGATATATTTCTCGGTGTCTTTGTAGCAGTATAGAGTTGATATTATAGTCTTTGGAGTCTTGAGATTGATTTAGGATTGAACTTAATTTATCTATTGAATCTTTTAACTTTAAAAAATGAATAAGTTGTTTTGTTGATTTACTTGAGTTAATTGTTCTTCTATTTCAATTTGCATGGAGTCAAATAATTGTTGACTTGAGTTTAAATTCTCCATTGAAATTTCTAATCAGAATTATTAAAGTTATGATTAAAGGTACCATCAGAATATGAATTTATGTTTAGTTTTGAAAAATTCAGTAATTTTTTGTCAATTTCGTTTTCTAAAAAGACAGTTTGTTTTTTACATTCATCCCAACTCATTTCTTTTTGCTTTGTTGTCTTGTTGATGATGATTGGACAACTTTTTTTGTTGATATTGAAGGACTTTTTTTTTTTATTATTTGTAAAAAAGGTTTCAATAGTTTTTTAAATCAACCAATTTTTTTTCTTTTTTATCCAATAGGAAACATGTCTAACAAATTCAAAAAATGTGTTGATGTGAGCAGAAGTCTGTTCAACCAAGTGAATAACGAAACATATCACAATTTTAGATATGGTACTTCAGTCACTAAAAAAAAAATAATAGGAATAAACGCAATCAAAGATAACTTTGCTAAAGAAATTAAACCATATGACAGAACTGGATTTTATTTACCAAAAGAAATGCAAATTAAACAGGCAAAAGTGCAATATTTAAAAGAAACAGGAAGAGGAGGACCAAAGAAAGGAGAAGGAAAGAAATCCAAAGTCAGATCCAGAAAATAAAAGAAACAAAGAGATAATAAATTTTTTGAAAAAAACACTCACATCCAAAAAAAAATAAAAAAAAAAAAAAATAATTCTTTTTTCATCCAATCAGATTGTTAAACGTTTTTCAACATCAACGACACCAAAACGATGTTGAAGAAGTTGTTTTTTGTACTGTTATTTATTTACACTATCATGGGGCAAAACCCAACATGGTGCTCAGATGCTACAACTGAACAAAACGCCAACACGTTTACACTGTGCAGTAATCCTGGTAAAATAGTTGACCGAAAAGAATTATCGTCTTGGTAAAAAAGAAAAAAAAATTAATATAATAAATAGGTGTCACAAAAGAAATCATTACTCAGAAATGACTATAACCTTAAAAGACCATCAATTCAATAATAATTGCACTTTACCGCATTCTCATTGTGTTGAAGCGCCAACTGACTCAAGATTTATGAAAGCAAATTGTTTCAAAGAAGTATTACCTGATGATGTTACTTTTTCAGATGGAACTAAAACATTCGCAAATTCATGTCGTGGTAAACCTCTATTGATTTTTTTCTGAATTTTAAAGTTGCTAATTTTGTTCAACCATTTGAAATATTACACAGCGTTTTAAAGGTTAAAAAAGAATTACTTTATATTTCAACACAAACTGGATTTACTTTTATTGATTTTAACTTGGAAAAACCTGCAGAAGGAGACAGTACAAAAATTGAAGAAAAAGCAAGTTTTGATCATTCAGAGATTGTCAGTGACACATTTGAAAAAGTATACATTGTTGGTGTAAAAGGCAATAAAATCTATTCCTGGTCATTAGAATGGTCAAATAATGGTTTAGTTACAACCTTCGTAGGTGAAGGTTCATTCATTGGTACATTTAGTTCACTTACAGCTTTTTATGATACACAATCAAAACAGTATTGGGCTGCTATTTCATTCACTGATAAAATAGAATTTTATCAAATTGATAAAAATACAATAACAGCGACTCAAAAATGGAGTCTTAATGTTCCTGTTCATGCTGGTTATGTTAAAATTTCAAATACAAAATTTGCTCAAAGAGACAAGACAGCATTTGAAGCATCAAAATCAATTCAATGTCTTCCAACTGTAGCTGGAACAGATAGAACTTTAATCATGATTTATACAAAAAAGAGTGTTTATGTTTTAGGTTTTGTTTCAACACAAACTGGAAATCATCCTATTGATTTGACAGAAGAAAATGCAATTGGAAAATACTTATATTATGAAGCTCCAACTGGAAAATTCATTTCAGCTGCTCATATTTATAAAGATTGTCTTGGTGATTCAAAAGGTCAACAAGTCTGGTTGGCTGTAGCTTATTATATCAATGGTCAAGACTCTTTTAAATTACAAATGGTTTCTTTATCAGAATTTTCACAAGTTGATTTTACTTGCATTGGTGATGGTTCAACATGGTGGAAAAATCCTTCAGCTTCTAGAAAGTATTATTATAATTTTTTAATTTTTTTTTTTTAGAGATGGAGGTACATGTGAAGTTATTAAAACAGCTTGTACTGTATCTACTGATTTTAGAGAATGGGATACTACTAAAAATACATTTGAATGTAAAACAAGACCTACTATTTTAGAAAAGTCATTATCAGAAAAAGTGCACACAATTCGATCAGCTCTTTCAACTGATATTAAAGCAATAACAGCTGCAACAGATTTACAACATGCTTTTATGAGAGTCTTATTTTTAGCTGGAATTCATCATATTGATGTTATTGGTGTTCAAGAAAAAGCTGTAATTTGTTTTAGTTTTTTAATTTGTTTTTAAAGTGTGAAATACAAGCTGTACCAACAGTTTCAACATTGACAACTATTCCAGCATCTAGAAATGTTCATAATATTGCTGTTTCACATAACGCTCAACATTTATTTTCTTCATTAAGTGCTAGAGATTGGGAACTTTTGACACATGCAAGATTAGCTGAAATTTGTCAAAAATTGAAAGCAGATCCAACAAATTCATATCTTTCTAAATTCTCAGAGAAGTGTAAAGTACCTACAACAGAACTTTCAATTTTTGATTTCATGGCTTATCATAGTCAATGTCATGGAGGTTGGTACTGTCCATTATTTGGAAGTGTTAATCAAAATACACATCAAAACAGAGTTGAAGCAACCATTTCATCAGGTAAACATGTAATCAGACCAACAAAAACTGTAAGTCTTTCTTTTGAATTTTTTTTTTTAATAAATAGTATACATGTGAACCTGGATTTTATTGTTCTGGTGATTTTACAGCACAAAGAAAAAAATGTCCAATTGGTTTCAAATGTCCACAATCTGGAATGAAATATCCAATTAGATGCGAAACAGGTCAAAATTTTGATAAAGCATGTTTAATAGAAGGTCTGTCAACAGAAACAACTTGTCCATCTGGTTTAATTTGTAAAACAGCAAGAGTTGCTTTAGATTCACCACCTGGTTATTTTGTTGATGGAAACAATAGAAGGTTATTCTATCAATGTAGAGAAGGTTCTTTTTGTCCTTTAAGAAATTCAAAAACATCCAATGCTACACTTTGTCCTGCTGGTTTTCAATGTTCAGAACCTTCTGTTGCAGTTCCTGAGAAATGTATATCAACAACAAATACTTCATCTTCACATTTTTGTCCTTCTGGTACTATTAGTGATTCACTTTGTCCAGCAGGTTATGAATGTCCAACTTCAACTTCCAAAAAACTTTGTGAAGTTGGTCAATATTGTCCAAATGGTACAATGAAAGCTACAGCTTGTCCTGCAGGTTATTATTGTCCAACACCTCTTCATAGTGTTATGTGTCCAAGAGGTTTTTATTGTACAAGTGGCTCAGCAAGACCAATTCGTAAGAAGAAATTTAGTTTTAAAAAATAGGTTGTCAATATCTAGTTTGGTGGTGTGCAGAAGGAACAACAGAAAAACAAACTTTTCCACTTGGTTTAATTTTAGTTTTTGTTCTTGTCGCAGTTGTAGCATTTTCTATTTGGTTATTTAAATGGTGTTGTACAAAGATTAAAAAAAGAGCAAAAAAAAAAAGTCTCAAATCAAGAAGAACTCAATTAATGAATAGACCTTTTAATTTAAGTTTAGGTTATGTACCGCATCCAATTGATTTACAATTTGAAGATTTACAATTTATCAAAAAAAAAACAAATGGAATTGCACTTGATGGAATTACAGCTAATTTTCCAAATGGTAGTTTAATAGGAGTATTAAGTGAAGAACTTGATGATGGTAAAGCATTAGCTGATATCATTGCAGGAAGATCATATTATGGATTCATTAATGGAACTATAAAAGCTAATGGTGTTAAAATCAACTCATTAGATTCTTATTCTCATTTAGTTGGTTATGTACCTGAAAAAGATGAATACAGACATAAATTTTCAATCATTGATGAAATCAAATGGACAGCATATCCAAAAATGAATAATATATTTCAAATTTCCAAAACAAACAAAAAAATTCAAAAATATCTTGACATTTTAGATATCAAATATCTTCAAAAAAAATTATGTGGTAAAAGAGAAGATCCTTTAGGATTGAGTAATGGACAATATAAAAAAATAGCAATTGTAACAGAATTAGTTCATGATCCTTCAATTTTAGTTTTAGTGAATCCATTTGATAATGTTGATCTTCATGAAAGAGAAGAATTAATGGAAATATTTAGAAAATTAAATGAAACAAATTTAACAATCATTATTATTCTTGATCAACCACGTTATGAAATATTTGTTGAATTTGATCAAGTATTATTATTGGGTAAACAAGGTCAAACTGTATATTCAGGACCTTCAAGAAATTGTATGCAATATTTTATTGAACTTGGATTTAAATGCTCAAAACATGGAAATCCAGCTGATTTGATAATGGACATAATTTCAGGTTCAGTTGAAAGAAATGGAGATACAGATTATTCACAAGAAAAACTTGGTTATTTATGGCAAATTAAACAAAAAGAAAATAATAAACCATGGTATTTAGAAGATAAAAAAGAGTTAGATGATGAAGAATATGAAAGACATTCATTAACATTAAAAAAAGCAAAAAAAAATAAGAGAATGGGATGTTTAGGTCAATATATCATATTTACAATTAGATCATTTATTGAATTATTGAGTCATTTAAAAGGTACAATTTATGAATTATTATTTGTTTTTATTGCTGCTTCTTTGATTGGTTCACTTTATACAAATATGGAATTTGTAGGTCCAATTTCAACTACATTACAAAAATTATGTCCTTCATTTGCTAATTGTGAACTTCCAGTTTCTGATCAAATTCCAACTATTGGTATTGTTACTATTTCTGCAATTGCATTTTTATCAATTCAAGGAAGTGAAAAATTATTTGTTTTTGATAAACATTTATATAAAAGAGAAGTTCAATCTGGTATAAGTAGAATTGCATATTATATGGGTAAATTAACTGCACATCTTCCAAATAATATTTTAATTCCCGCTCTATTTTTAGGAATTTGGGAAATATTTGTTGCACCTCGTCAACTTGTTTTTGCTTATTATGGTATTTATTTATTAGTAAATTGGTGTTGGTCTGGATTTGGTTATTTGAATACTTTATTATTTAAAAGAAGTTCTGGTTTATTTTATGCATCAATGGTTGTCATTTGGAGTTCAATTTTATCTGGATTTATTCCAAGTTTACATGTTTTAAACAAAATATTCTTCACACAAATTTTATCTTATTTAAGTCCAAACAGATTTGCTTTGGAATTATTTTATATTAGTGAACTTGAAACTTACAAAAGAGAAGGTATTAATGTTCAAACTGCACTAAATAGTTATGGTTATTCATTTGATTTTTTTTGGATTAATATCTTGGCTTTATTAGCTTTTGGTCTTTTATTTAGAATTCTTGGATTTTTTGTTTTATTTTATTTAGATCCAAAAGTTCAAACAACAATCAAATTTTTATACAGAGGTGTTTATAGAAAATGTTGTGGAAAAAAAAAGAAAAAAAAAGAATTAACTTTAGAAGAATCAATTTCTCAAAGAGCTCAAGAAGATGTTGAAGATGAATATGCAAGTGATAAATCATCAGGTCCTGATGATGATGATGAAGATTAAAAAATTTTTTAACACACTTTTTTTATTTTTTTGATTTTGGACTTTCATCAATTTCTGTTTTTCTTTTTAATGAATATTCACCACAATCTGTGATTTTAATTGTTTTTTTTGTATCTCCACTTTCTGTTCCCATTTTTTCAATTTGTTTAATAACTTCAACTCCTTTGATTACTTCACCAAAAACTACATGTTTTCCATCTAACCATGAAGTTTTTGCTGTTGTGATGAAAACTAAATTAAAAAATGTTTAATTTGAAATGTTAAATTTACATTGAGATCCATTTGTATTTTTTCCTGCATTTGCCATAGATAATAAATATGGTTTTGTATGTTTCAACTTGAAATTTTCATCTTTGAACTTTTGCAAGTTGGAAATTAGTTAATTTTGAACTTACTGTTTCACCATAAATTGATTCTCCACCTGTTCCATCTCCACGTGTGAAATCACCACCTTGGCACATGAAACCTGGAATAACTCTATGAAAGATACTATTTTTAAAGTGTAAAGGTTTGTTTGATTTTTTTGTTTTTCCTTTTTCTCCAGTGCACAACGCTCTGAAGTTTTCGGCTGTTTTTGGAACAACATCATAATAAAGTTTCATTACAATTTTACCTGCATCTTTACCACCAATTGAAACATCAAAAAAAACTTGTGAATTTTTTTCAGTTGAAGTTTCATCAGTCACATTTTCAAGTTTTGAAGATGACTTAATTTCTCCTGAATTTTCAATTTTAACAAAACCTCTTGGTTCTCCAGATTTTGTACCTGTTTTGTGCATTTTATCAACAACTTCAAATCCTTTTGTGACCTTTCCAAAAACGCAGTGTTTTCCATCTAACCAAGTTGTCTTTTCAAAAGTAATAAAAACTTGATTTTTTTAATTTTTTTTCAAACTTACATTGTGATCCGTTTGTATTTGGTCCTGAATTTGCCATTGAAAGTAAATATGGTTTTGTGTGTTTAAGTTTGAAATTTTCATCAGCAAATTTATTTCCATAAATACTTTTACCACCTGTTCCATTTCCTTTAGTCATATCTCCACCTTGTGCCATGAAATTTTTGATAATTCTATGAAATTTTGAACCTTTGTAACCAAAACCTTTTTCTCCAGTGCATAATGCTCTAAAGTTTTCAGCTGTTTTTGGAACAACATCTGCAAATAATTCCATTTCAATTCTTCCTTGTGGAATTTTATCGATTGAGATATCAAAATAAACAACTGGATTAACCATTCTATGTGAAATCTCTTCAAAAAAGTTTTGAGCAAAAAAAGAATGTCATTGGCTGAAAATATAGGAAATTGAAGATGAATTTTTTTTTCTTTTATCTTGACATAGTTTTCAAATAAATGTTCACTTATTTTGAAGTTCAAAGGAAAGTTTTATTTTTCCCATAATTAGCCTATGAGAACAGAAAAAAAAAAAAAGATAAAGAAAGAATAATCGCATGTAAAAAAATGTATATTTAATCAGTTTTTCTTCTAAAAGAACATCCTTCTGTCAAACGAGCTTTTCCTCCTGTTGGATGACATAAAACAGTTGAACAAGATCCACATACAACAACGGTCTTTGCATGACTGAAAACAGTAGTACTAAAAAAAAATGAATTAATTTTTCAAAGTTGCACAATTACATTTTATAACATCCTGGACATTTTACATCCATAAAATATGAATTTGGAGTTGGAACGAGTCTTTTAAGTTTATGTTTTCTTTGTTCTTTTTCTTGTGAAGGATGGAGTAAATCTTCTTCTAAAAATCCCTGGTAAATATTTATTAGTTGTTGTGTTACGTGTCTTACCATTTTTTTAACTCTTTTCAAAGACGAGATACTATTGGATTAGACCAATTATATTTAAGCACAATAACCAATCAATTGGTTGGAATTTTTTTTAGAAACTTTTTTGTTTTTTTTTTGTATTTTTTAAAAAATTTAATGGTAAATAATTATTTTCTGTCAATTTTCATTCAGTTTAATTTTTCCACCAATAAAATTTTTTTTTGTTCAATTCATCATTTTTCTCATCAGATCACTTCAATTTTGATTTCAAAACAGATTCTTCTAATTTCATTATCCCATCTAAAGTTATATTTTCTTGATCAAATTCCATATTTCTTAATCGAAATGGCAAAAACTCAATTCCACTTTCTGGCATCACCTAAAAATTAAAATATGAATAATTCTCTTACAGCTCTACTGATTGTTAGAGGATTCAAATTATTCAATTTATTTCTTGGTGGTTGAATTTCTTCCATAAAATTTTCATTATTTTTGTATTCATTGAAGAGCAGTTGAGGAAGAATATTTTCTGCAAGTTCAGGCATGAATTGATAGTCCATACATTCACCATGTAAGTACATATCTAAATTCCAAAGCAGTAATCTTAAATAATTAATCACAGCTTCTCTATCATAAAACATTTGACAATGCATTTTCAATGATTCACCATTGAAATTCATTAATTTTAACAGAAATGGGATGTTTAAATTGTATTTACCATCCTTTTCTATTGTTATGATATGATGGTTGATTGAAATTTCATCAAATTTTATGTAATTTTCCAATGCAATTTTTAAATCAAATTGATACAATTTTGTTAAGTAATCATTTCCTTGTAGTAAACACAATAATGTCAAATCTAATTTAATATTTGAAAGATCATCAGTGTTAAACATTAATTTCAAATGGTTATTCAATTCTTCAAAATTAAATAGTTCAGATGGACGTGTAAAATTCCTAAACAAAAAATCAACTTTTTTATCAACTGAAAGACAAATTGGAATAAAATCAGAATCACAACCGATAATAAGTGTATCAGAATCTATTCTTTCATTTTTCATTTTGTTCAAAATTTTAATTTCTCCTTCACCTGATTCACAAGAACCGGAAATTGAAAATTCAACACCTCTGTCTCTACATTTTTTTGAATAATTTTCAGAAATCATCATTTTAATATCCTTTAAAAAATCAGTTTCAGGTGTAATTTGTAATTGATTTATATTCTTATTTTTCCTTCTACTTCGATACATTTTCGGTATTTTTAAAATTGGTGGAGACCCATCAAGATAAACTGAAAATGATTTTTGAATTTGAAAATAATTCAGCATTGAATCAAATTCTTGATAAATAGAGTCTAAAAGTAATTCTTTTGACATACAAGGTACTTGATATTTTCTTGAAAAAAAATAAATTAAAAAGTTTAAGTCCAGAAATAAGTGATTATAGACTTTTTGGAATTTTAAATCTCTTTTTATTTGAGTATGGCTAACCATTGATGGAAATTTATTAATGAAAATATTCTTTAATTTTGGTATACCCATCAATTTGTTTGAATTGTCTTCAATTTTATTTGACCAATCAGTTGATGGTTTTGTTCTTTTTTAACATTTTACATTTTTATGAGTGAAGAACAAATTGAAATTACTGAAGATAACATCACAAAAGATATAAAAAAGAATAAATATGCAAAAAAAACAGAGAAACTGAATTGGAAATCTTTTTATTGTGCGAAAAAGAAAATCCCAAAATATGTACAGTTCGTAGTTGCTTAGAATCTTGTTATAGTTATGAAACAGCAGTTGAATATTTAAAAAACATTCAATTGATATCACCTGTTTATATTACTGTTTGTGGTGTGAAAAAAGATGAAGGATGCTTGATTACAAGAAATCCAACAAAATCTGAAAATTTCATTTCATTGAGTAATTTTCAAAGTGATGAAGATTCAAAATTAGTTTATCCAGCAAAGGAGTTGGGTTTTATTCTTCAAACAAATTGTGATTGGTGGTTGGCAATGTAAACGATGATGATACTGTTATGAACAGTCGAAGTAGAATCGAATCAGCAATCAAACAATTTAAAAAATTGAAATCAATAGATGAAGAAGAAATAGCAAATACATTATTTCATCAAAAACCAATCATCAACAAATTAACTATTTATGTGACAGCAATGTGCCCAAAGAATGGATATATTTCTGCAAGATTAGCAGTTTAACAATTTTATTTATAAATTTTCAAAAACTCTAATTTCACCTTTAAAATCACCTGTAAATATTAAATAATCAGTTGCATCTAATAGTTTCTTTTCATTCAATTTTTTATTTCCTTTTTTTGAATATTTATCAAAAGGTGGGAATTGAGCATTTGTAACAATACTTGAATGATCTGAAAATGATTCAAATGATATATTTTTATCTTTTTGAACTTTTGAAAATAAAGAAGTTGAAAAATACTCATTATCTGTATTCCAAATATAAACAGAATTATCTTCTGATCCAGAGATAATAAATTTACCATCATGTGAAAAACTACCAGAAATTTGACTTTCTTGATTGCTCAAACCAGCATATTTACAACTAATTGAATAATCATATAATGAATATAATCTAATTCTTGAATCATTGGTGGATATTAAAACTTGATCTTTATCTTTTGTTAATTCAATTCCTGTCACTTTTCTTCCTTTATTTTGTCCTCTTCTTGATCTAACATCTAATAATGTTATCTTTTTAAATCCTTCTGTCAAATCACAATTATAAAATAAACATTTTCCATCAAATGTTCCTGCCATTGCTATTTTACCATCTCCACTAAAACCAACACATGTAATCATATATTTGGTATCAATAAAATGAATTAATTCACGTTCTCTTAAATTAAATAATCTTAATTTTTCATCAAAACTTCCTGTAATAAATAAACTTTCATTCTAAAAAAAAAAAATTAACATGATCATTTTCTGTACTGTTGGATGGAATTTTACAGATGTAACAATATCAGAATGTGGAAAAACACCAAGACATTCATCTCTTGAAATATGAAAAACTCGAACTTTTTTGTCCATTGTTGAAACAACCAAAAAGTTATTCTTAAAAAAATGTTAATCATTTAACAATATTTTACTGATGACCAATCTAAATCTAAAATATCACCATATTTTCCATTTAAAAATTTCTTATGAGGTTCTTCTTCAATCCAAAATTCACAATTTTTTTCTTCTTCTTGTTCCTCCTCTTGTTCATTTTTTAAATTTATTTTCCAAATGATTAAGTATCCATCTTGACCACCTGTTGCTAAATAACTCCCATCTGTTGAAAATTTCATTGTCCAAATGGCTCCTTTTAAAGAATTAACATTTTCTTTTTTTTTCTTCTCACCTGCATGTGCTTCAATTTTTTGGTTTAATTTTAGATTTGAGAATTGTTTTATAGATTTTTGATTTGATTTATGTTTGTATTTATTTTCTGTTTCTTTTTCTTTTATCGGTGTTTTTTTTTTTATGACTTTATTGATTACGTTATTCCAACCTTTTCCAATTTTTGCTAAACTTTCATCTCCTTGATTTGGACTTAAAGGAGCAGTTACTTGAACATTTGGTTGATTTTCATCATAATCTTTGACGACTCCAACTAAATGTTCATAAATTGGATTTCTAGCTTGTTCTGTAACTTCAAGTAAATTTGACACTGTATTATTATCTAAATCCTTTACTACAAAAGCTTCTAACATTTTCTTTTCTTCTTCTTCTGTCAGTTCTGGTAGTTCAATTTTTTTTTTTTTTTCTTCAGGTTTTTTTTCGGAATTGTCTTTGATATCATCTTCTTCAATAGCTTCAGTTATCATATTTTCATTTGTTATATTATGATTTTCTATATTTTCTCTATCTTTTTGAAAAGAGTTTTTTGGAGTTATTTTCAAGTCAGAATTGACGTCTTCGTATTTTTCATCATCTGTAGCATCTTCATCAGTGAATACAACATCACCACTAAGACCATCTGCAGCAGAAGAAATAGTTGACATGATCTCCTTATAAATTAAAAAAAATAAGCCTTGTCCAATGAGATATTAATTTCCAAAAAGGTTTAACAAATTAGTTAGAAAGTTCTTCCGAGAAATTGAAATTTTTTTGAAAAGAAAAAAAATAAACTTTAATTATATTATGACTTAAAACCCTGCCGTTTTTTATCATAGAACATGTCTGTCCTTGCTTGACCTAAATTAATTATTTTTGGACAACCGTCTCTATCTTTTTCTTGTAAAACACATTCACGACAATAATAAGCATCAGAGTATCCTTTTCCACCACAAATTAAACATTTTCCTTGCAGACCACCATAATTGCATTCATCACATATTCTTACAATTGTATCAGGTCTTGTATGAGAATCACAAATGATACATCTACCATCACATCTTTCACAAAGTTTTCCTATAACTATTCCAGGTTGTTTTCTGCACATAATCAAATCTGGATGATGTTTTGCCATTTTGTTTGATCAAGTGTGTTGAAGAAAAATAAAATTTGATTGGATTAAAAAATGAGTGTTTTTTTATTTAAAAAATACTAAAAGACAAACAAGAAATATAATAATCATGACATATTGTAAATTTCCATAAACATATGTTGCTTGTTTTTCTTGTAAATCATGATACTTTTCAGTCAATTCTTTGTATTTGTTTGTAATGTCTTCTAATTCAGTTCCTTTTGGTTTTTCTTCAATATTTGAATTTTCAATTGTAGGTTTTGGTTCTTCATTGATTTTTTTGTCTTCTTCAACTTTTGGTTTTTCTATTTTTTTAGGTGTGACTTCTTTTACACTGACTTTAAATGCAGGTGATTGAGTTGTTACAGGGCTTGAATCTGAATCTGTCAAAATTTGGAATTGATTCTTGTCAAAATATTTTTGTGTATGGAAATGTTCATATATTTTTCCTAAACACATCATCATTGTTTTTTTTTCTTTTCCAGCATCTTCAGCATCAACGTATACCTAAACAAATGTTTAAAAAAATGAAAGAATACTTCAACATCAAGGGTATTCTCTAAAATATCAAAAGCTTTTTTAGTATTTTCAACGCCAGCTGATTTATCTAATGAATCATAATCAAGAAGTTCTGGTTCATACTTTTGAAAAAATTAAAAATTGAAATAAATACAAAATTGACAATAGCACAAAAAGCGAGTCCATCAAGCCAATCTTTCATGATATTTTTAACTTCAATACCCTTTGGTTTGCAAACTCTATTGGTCCACATTATCAAAGCATCGTTTCCAGTGGTGTTTTTTTTGGCAAATTTTGACATGATTGGTCAAGACCAAATACACAAAACAAGAGAAATTTATATTCTTTTTTACAATTTTAATAATCTCTTGAATCAAGATCTAAATCATCATAAACTTGTGAAATCAAATTATCAACTTCGTTTTCGGAAACATTTTGATGTTTCTTTATATCTTTAAAAATAGAATTGAAATCTAAATCAGTCTCTTGATTTTCTTCTGTATTTAATAAATTTACATCTTTTTCAAGTGATATTTCATCAAGTACTTCACTCAATAAATCTTCAACTTCATCTCCAGTCTTTTTTTTGGTTTCTGTTTTATTTCCTTTTAATTTTTCGTATCTCACTATCAAATCATCTTCATTAAGATGGTTAGAAGTTATTGTACTTTTTTCTTTCAACTTTTTTAACCTCTCCTCCAATTCATTCATCGTTAATTTTATTGGACCATTTCACACACATCAAAATGTCTTCTGTAAACTCAAACGAACTTTTTTTTTACTCACTTGTTGGAGCTGTACATGCTATTAAAGCATATCAATATTTCACACAACCAAAAGAAGAAATTAGACAAATAGTTCTTTGTGGACCGTAAAAACAAATTAACATTCATTTTTTTGAAGTTCTGGAGTAGGAAAAGGTACAATTATCAAAAAACTTCAAGATAAATACCAAGGTAAATTCACCTTATCAGTTTCATACACAACAAGAAAACCAAGACCAGGTATGGACAACCTATTGGTTTTATTCATTTTTTTTAGGTGAAGAAGACGGTGTTCATTATAATTTCACAACTCATGAAGTAATGGAAGAAGAAATTAAAAAAGGAAATTTTATTGAACATGCTCATGTCCATGGTAATTATTATGGAAGTTCAAAAAAAGTAAAAAAAAAAAGTTTAATTTTCGAAGGCGGTCACAGATGCAAAAGGAAAATGTTGCATTTTCGACATTGATATTCAAGGTGCTAAACAAGTTAGAGAATATGTTGGTCTTGAACCTGTTTTTATTTTCCTTTATGCAGACATTGAAGAAATTGAAAAAAGATTAAGAGGAAGAGGGACAGAAAAAGAAGAAGATATCCAAAAAAGATTAAAAAATGGTAGAAAAGAACTCGAAATTGGTCTTGCAAAAGATGGTCTTTTTGATTACACTGTAAAAAGTGACACAGTTGAAAGAACACTTGAAGAATTAGAACAAATCATTGAAAAACATATCATGAAATTAAATTAATGTTTCATTCTCTTTTCTTTTAATATTTCTTCTAATTTTTCATTCTCTTTGTATAATTCAAGATAAGTTTGAGTTGATAATTTTTCACAATTTTCTACTTGTTCAAATTTTCTTTTTTTGTTCAAATTTTCAATTTGTTTTTTCAATGATTCCTTTTCAGATTTTAAACTACAATCAGGTTTTAATGTGTTTTTTTTTTTACTTTGTCAGAATTTTTTCCAGAGACTCGTTTTGTTGTTGAAGAGCATCAGATCCATATTTGGCATATAATTGTAAATTTTGATGTTTGATTGAAATATATTCACCTTTATAAAGAGTTTCTTCATTCATGGTTTCATCAAATTCCATTTTGTCCATCTGTTGTTTGTTCTTAATTGTTAAGAAAAAAAAAATTACCTCCATTCTTTTCATTTCATTTTGTAAAGTTGGTGTTAATTGTGTCACAAGTTGAGGGTATTTATCCAAATAATCTGAAACAGAAAACATTTTTTCTTTTTTCATTTTGTTCATTTCTTTTGCAACTAAATTATCAACTTTCTTTTTCATCAAAGGATTTGAGTATTCTTTATCAACATAAGGTAAAGCATCAATCAAAGTGGAATCATTCATTTTCTTTTCACTTCAAGTTAATTGAAAAATCAGCAAAATTGATTGGTTAAAAAAAACAGTTTATTTTAATCTTCATAAAATAAATTATTTGACAATTCATAAGATTCTTTAGCACTTTTATATTCTTCTGTTTTTGAAATATACTCATCTGATTCATATTCTTCTAAAATTTTCAATAACTCATCATTTGACTCAACAAGAGATTCTTTCATTCTTTCAATCATATTTGAAGTTTCATTTAAAACATTTTTCTAATAGAATTAATTTCAAAATTTTTACTTGTTGTTTGATTTTAATTTTATCGTTTTCATCTTTATTCATTTGAGATAAGGTTTCTTTTTCATTTTTTTCTTCTTTGATATAAGTAATATAGTCTTTGTAATATCTTTTATTAACATCAGTTTTAAGTTTTATCTCCTTCAACTCAGTCATTTTTTTTGATTTTAGTTTTGTTTGGGTTTGAAGATAATTGGACAGAAAAAAAGCAAAAAAAAAATTTATTCTTTCTCTTTATTTGGTTTTATGAAATCTTTAATTCCATCAAATAATTGTTTTGTTCCTGAATCATCTGAACCAAACTCATATTGTAGTATACCCATGATGGTGCAACATGCTACCCAAGCATAAAAGTAACTTCTATCTTTTGGTGCTTCTTTTTCTTGTTTCTCTAATAAATCCGCGTATAAATTTAATTCTTCTTTGGTATAATGTCCTTTTGATCTTCTTATTTCATCTTCTGTTTCTTTATTATATTTACGTATGTTTGTAGTTGATAATTTTGATTTATTTAACAATTTTACATTTCGATAAACTCTTCTCAACATTGTTCTTCAATTTTTATCCAATGATTGACGAGGAAAGTTTTGTCTATTTGTTGAACAATTATGAAAGAGAATTCAAAAATGAACAAAAACATGATAAAACAACAAAAAACATTCAAGAAGTAGAAAATAAGAAAGAAGTTGATTTTGAAGAAAGTCGAATGCTTCTTGAAAAATTTTTGTCAAATCAAAAACCAAAATTTAAAAAGAAAAATGAAAATAGCAAGAAGAAAAAAGAATTGACTGCACTGGAAGAAATACTTGAAGAAAATCCTGAAATTTTACAAAATTATGATGAAAGATTAAAATCAAAAATTATTGACAACTTAGAGAACAATTCGGACTTGAGAAAATTGAAAGAATTAATTTATGAAAAATACTCTAATTTTTATTAAATTACTCTGAATTTAGTGATGAAAAATTTTCAACAGAATTAATGGTTAAAATTGTTATTTTCCAATTGGTTCTGTTCATGGGTAAAATACCAAGAAATATCTTTTTTAACTTTGAAAGTTCCAAAAGGAAATCAATTACATATCAGTCACCAAATAAAAGATTTAATAATCTCTTTGATTCCATACTTTCAGAAAATGAAGTTAAAAATCTCTGTGAATTGGTAAAGAAAACAAATTAAATTTAACCTTTTTTTTTTTTCAGGCAAAACAATATTATTGTGAATGCCAAACGTACTTTCTGTCAACGGTCCTGTAACTATATGTGGTGATGTCCATGGTCAATTTTATCATTTACTAGAACTCTTCAGAATTGGTGGTGAAATACCAAACACCAATTATCTCTTCTTAGGAGATTATGTTGACAGGTAAATAATAATTCAAAAAAATTAACACTTTAAACGAGGATTTCACTCTGTTGAAGCTGTTACATGTCTTCTTTGTTTAAAATTAAGATATAAAGAAAGAGTAAATTTATTAAGAGGAAATCATGAAAGTAGAAATATAACTCCCATTCAAATTTTTCAGCAACCAGGAAATCTTGGTGAAACCACTTTACAATAATGTTTTTTACATACACTTTCATCATGTTTCATGCAGTAATCAACACCATCTATCGTTTTGCACAACCAAGATGGTATATATAATGCATCAAAAGCACGCAACTGAATTTTTTTTCCAAACCAGCCATAACTTGGATAAGTCACTATTTTCTGACCCAAATAAAGCTTTTTTACTTGCATTTCAAATTGATTCCAAACACCTTGATTATGACATTTTAATTGTGGTACTACATTGATGATAGTATTTGAATCTCTTCCAATTGAATTCCATGGAGTTAAATGTCCTCTCTGGTATTCATTTTGGACTGCTTGATAATCTTTTGAAGTTATTGCCGAAAATTTCTCATCTCTCCAAGGAGTTCTACGACTTGGAACATTTGATTCCCATGTTTTTTGTGTTGATGATACTGGTATTGAGTACAATGTATCAAAAACCACTTCATATCTTTTGAAAGATTTTGTGACATATCTGTGGAACACCTGATAATACAATAGAGAAGAAAATATCACAAGAATGATAAAAGAGCATAAAATACATGATCCTGAAGTCACCAAGCATAATATAGAAGTTTGAGATTTTTTTTCTGGTGGCACCAAAGTCAATTCGTCTTCTTTTTCTTCTTCAATGTCCAACATTAAATCATCAAAGTTGGTTGTGGGATAGTTTTCTTTTTCTTGTTCCTCTATTTCACTGAACAACAGGTCGATGTGTTCATTTTCTTGAAACATGGTCAAATATGATTGGATAATTGTTCAAATTTTAAATTATTTATCCTTGAAATATTTGATGTTGTCTTAAAATTAAGGTTTAAAATTGAATGTAAAGTTTATTCTTGCTTCGTTTCCTAAATCAAGACAATTGGCTAATTCAAAGTATCCATAAAAATACTATTTCATTAGTCTACTGCATCTAATATAATGATTGGTCCTTAAATTCTCCTGGTTCATTTCTATAAATTGTTTAACAACTTGTTAGCAACAGGAATTACAGGACTTATATTACACTTGAAATACTGCACGTATGCTAGCCAATGAGCATCTGCAAATATAGACCAATCATAATAAACCTTTACCTTCTAAGTAAGAGTGAGTATGAATACCCCATATTCTCTTTCTCTTTCACAACTCGTCAAATTCCTCCAATTCTCTGAAAATTTTGTAACTTCAGTTTTTATAACTTTTCAGAGTATTCTAATGAGTTGTCAGAGTTTTATAAATATCCTCTCTCAATCTATATTCTACTGCCATATTTGACTCTTGTAATGTCATAATTACATATTTCTGTTCATTGATTTTAGTTTTTCTTTAGTAAAATAATTTTGGATATTTTATATTCTTTAAATGTTTCATGGGAAATTTTCTTTTTAAAATTACTCTCTCTTCTTCGATAATATAGTATTCTCTATCTTGTTTAATTATCTTTGCTGGTCCTTCATATTTGATGTTTAATTTATCATAACTTCCTTCTACATCTCCAATCCTTTTATAATAAACAATAGTTCTTGGTGGTAATTGATGATTATCATTTAAAATAATCCCACTTCTTACAGATTTATGGACTAAACCGTCATAAACTTGTTCTCTATCATCATTCTGTTGATTTGTTTTAGCTATTCTTTCTGCAATGAATGGATATACTCTCTTTTGAAATTCAAATATGTTCTTTATATGTTCTTCTATTTCATCAATTACACTTTTTATTCTTTCATTATAATATCTTGATAATCAATCTCCTGGTTTAGATGTCTTCCGTGAAATAAGAAAAATGAAGTTGTATTGAAAGTACTAACTGGTCTTATATTTAATATGTATTGGATAAATTCTAATAGTTGTTCTACATTTAAATTCAATTGTTATTATCTTTTTAAATAATTCCTTCACTGATTGAACTTTTCTTTCTGCTAATTTATTTGGTGAATATGAAGTTGTTAAATAATGTTTTACTAAAAATCGTTGTTTAATTTCTTTAAGTATTTTTGTATTGAATTTTCTATTTGTAGCTATTGCCTTTGGGAATCCATATTCAAACAATTGAAATAAAAATGCATCTGCAATTCCTTCAGATGTTTTATTAACTATCCTTGTTAAAATCACATATCTTGTAAATGTATCTACTGTTAATAATACCGAAAAATCATAGTTTTTAAAACTTAATAAGTCCATTGCCCATATCTGATTTGGTTCATTTGCAGTATAGTGTTTGGTGTTGTTCATCATTTGAAAATCATCTTTTACTCTATTCAACTTCACACATGTTTTGCATTCTTTCATTTGATTTATAATTAACTTAATTATATCTCCTTTTCTTAATGGTACATCATCTTCCTCCAAATCTTCAATATCTCTTTTGAAATTCGTTTTAAAATGATGATATTGTTGATTGACTACCATGTATCGTGTTTGTGAGCAGTTTTGATTGCTTGCATCACTGCTTCAGACACAATGTTAATTTCGACTGTTTGATTTAAACGTGAGAGAATATCTGGGAACAAATTTCTAATTCCAGCCGCATGTATCACTTGCATCTTACCTAAAAATTCCGCAATAACATCAAAATATGATGCTATGTGTATATTTTCATTATGCTGTTTGGTATTATTCAATAATGTTAAAAGAGCTGAATAGTCAGTATAGCACTTGAATCTTTTGTGTAGTAACAAATTTCTCTCTTTTTTTAATATGTAAGTTCTGGCCATGAATCTTTTGTTGAACATTTTGCTTTAAATCTTGAAGCTCTAATCGTGTTGGGATCTATTTGATTAACCAATTTGGTTTTCAAGTTTTCTGGCAGAAGTTCTTTTAATTCATTATACCATTCATCTTTCAAAATTTGATCATTCATATAGCTATTAAAATCTAAAAAGAATGTTCTAAATTTAAAAATGTCACCATCAAATCTTTGAACTTTTCCTTTTCTGCTTGCTTGTGATTTGATTGCTAATTCTTTTGCTCTTAATAAAATTTTTTCATTTGTCTCTTGTAACTTTTCATTATAAATTCTTTTTCTTTCAATTTCTTCTAAATATGTTTTATAATGTTTTAACTCTTCTTTATCTTCCATAGTCATACTCTTCTTAGCTTTTTCAATCTTATTGACTGGTACTGTTTTCATTTCCTCTACTAATGTTAAAAACAATTCTGATCTAGGAAATTCACATCCTTCATCACTTAACTCCAATGTTTCTCTTATTTTTTCATTTGTGAATTCTTGAACTTGTTCTTTATACTTCAAGATTATCCAATCACATCACGATTTGTTTCAATGAAAGAGCAACACAACAAAGTGAAAACTCAGAATTATTTTTATTTAGAAAAAGATGAAAAAGTAAACCAAAAATTAATATTAAACAGTAATTCAATACAGTTAGGTCCATTCACAGGAGATGATCTGATGGATTTATATGAAGCAGGAAAAATCAACGAAAACACACAAATCTCAGAACAAAGTGAGGACAAATGGCAAAAAGTATCTCAAAATAAACAACTTCATGATTACTTTCGTACCATGTTAAATGAAGATGAATACAATGAAGAAGAAAGTAACTTTCAAACAGATGAAGTTAGTTCATTAATTCAAGAATTGAATCAACTTGAAAATGAAACAGAAGAAATTGAAGAATCACCAGAGGAAGAAAAAAAACAAGAAAAACCAAAAGAGAGTTTAAAGAGAAAAGAAATTCCAAAAAATAAAATTCAACCTCAACTTCCACCTAATGTGCCAAAAGAAACAATCATTGAATATAATGAACAAACAGGAAACTTCTTTTATCGAGAACAAGATGGTTTAGTTTTAGAATATGACTCACAAAGAAATGGATGGTTTCCAAAATTAGATTCATCAATTTTCAATAAACAATCTGAAATTTATGGACCTACAATTGAACCAGAATTAGGTGAAGATGGTGAACCTTTGAAAAAAAAGAAAAAAAAAGAAAAAAAAAAAAAAGAAAATTCAGAGCCAAATCAATGGAGTGAACAAGGAAAAAATACAAATCTGTATGTCACTGGATTACCAAAAGATATAACTCTCAAAGAATTTAAAGAATATTTTTCACATTTTGGAGTTTTTAAAAAGGATTTGGAAACAGGTGAAGATCGTGCTAAATTATATGCAGATGAAAAAGGTATGTTGAAAGGAGATGGTTTAGTTTATTTTATGAAAGAAGAATCAGTTCAAAATGCAATTAATTTATTGGATAATACAGAAATTAAACCTGGTTTTCCAATTAAACTTCAAGTTGCAACATTTAAAAAAAAAGATAATTTTCAACCAAAGGAAAAAAAATACTCAAAAAAAGATTATCAAAAACAATTCAAGCAATTAGAATGGGGTATTGATAAGGGAAGAGTTGAAGAAGTCAAAGGTCCAAAAATTGTTATTTTGAAACATATGTTTACATTGGATGAATTTTCGACAGATCCTCTTTTTGAACAAAATTTGAAATTTGAAATTAGACAAGAATGTCAAAGATTTGGTCAAGTTGAGAAGATTAAAGTGTTTAAAAATCATCCTGATGGCGTTGTTGAAATCAAATTTGTTCTTTCAACTTCTGCCGAAATGTGTATTAAAACATTTGATGGCAGATTTTTTGATGGAAGAAAAATATCAGCTGAATTTTGGGATTTTAAAACAAAATATAATCAAGTTGCAAGTCAAGATTTGGATGATGATGAGGAAGATGAATTGAGATGGGAAGAATTTGGAAAATCATTGGACGAAAAGAAACAATAAATTCTTTTGATAAAACTCATCAACCAAGTTGTTCTAAATTCACTTATCAATCATTAGAAGACATAAATCAAAGTGCGATAAACAGGAAGGATCTTTTTTTTTCTTGGATTTGTGCAACTTGTTTTGCAAAGTGAAAAAGATGATCTTTGAATAATCTTCCTTGAGGAGTTCCTGTAAATGAACCATCTTTTGCAAAATTGGAACATGCACAAAATTTTCCTCTTTTATCGATCAATTTTTTACTCAGGACGTTTTTTTGATGTATTTTAATTTTATAATAAAGAATATTTCAAAAGAGGGAGAAATAAATTTGTCTACAAATTTGTCCAATCATTTGATTTCGTTTGTACACTTTTTAACATGTGGATGGTTGATGAAGAAATAGATTTATTTGGTTTTTCTTTTTTTCTTTTTTAACTTTTCAGTTGTAGACAACTTTCTTTTTTTACTCAACAAGTGAACTTTTCCAATTTTTTTCTCTTTAACTTCTTTCACCATTTTATGTGTAGGTTGGCTACAAATTTCATTACTGACCCTACAACAGGCAGCACAACACTAAAATTGTTATTTGAATTTAATTGTACCTTTGAAACACAATTTTTGTTGGTTTTTCTTACATTTTTTATTTGAACAATAGATAATTTCCTGTTGTTGCACCAATTCAGTTTTTTTAGATTTTATAGCATAAAATGAAGTAACAGAGTTGTTGATGTCAAATAAAAGTGGTATTTGGTAGTAAAGAGTTGTACTAGGGTAAAAACAATAGGTTTATTCAGGGTTATGTTTCTTTGAAAACTTTGTTGCTTATATAATTGATCCCTGGTCTAATTTTAGATCTTTTCCGGACTAATTTATGGTAGCACAAAATAATTTATTGGTGCTGATAACCAATCGTATCAAAGAACCAATGAAACTGAAACAATGCATTTAAAGTAAATTTACAATGAACATCTCCTTACCTTCAAATCTTTGCTCATTAATCGATTTAATTCCTCAAATAAGTCAAATTGAATACAATCTTGAGGACAAAGTCATGATTGGAAGAACAACAAAGAAATGTTCTGCGTCAATTTTTCAAGGAAAAAATATTGGAAGAGTTTACAAAGGAAATAGAAGAGAGTTGAAAGATGATCAAGTTATTCCAAAAGTAACCGTTTTAGTTGTACGCATGAACGAAGAAGAAATCAAAAACTCAGATTTTACGCACCTCAGATACTATGACCAAACAAATTACGTACCTTTTACCAAAACAATATATTACCCTAGACAACAGTTCAACAATGTCAAAATTTTGTTTGTGTACTGGCTTGATCGTAATTACTTGGAAATTCATCAAACAAATGGAAAGAATATTCAATCAATTCAAATACATTTTTACTCTTTAACACTATCAAATCATTTACTTGATAAATTTTATGCCAATGTGAAAACTTTGGAGGTGACTTGGTGATTATAAAAGTAATTTGAGTATAGTATTCTCTTTTTTTATCAAATCTTAATTCTTGAAAATTGTCTTTGATTGTGGATCGCATTTCCATAAATTTAAGTGCTTGTGATTCATTTTCTTTTTGATTTGTATCTTTCAACAATATAGTTCTACAATCTAGATTTTTAATTTCAAATCGTTTGTCAGAAAAGATATTCAAATTTTAGTAAATTTTTTTTTGAAATAGCAAATATTCTTCAAAAAAAAAATTAGATTTAGAACAAAATAATTTGATATCATCAGTGTTGGTTGTGTATAATTCAAAAAATAATGTTTGATAATCCCAAAATCTGATTCAATTGTTTGAAAAAATTCATTTGAAAACAATGGACAATACAATTTGTTTGCAACTGATAATCTTTTTAAATAACATGTGATATGTTTTTGCAATAGGAAAATGAAGCCTTTATTTCCCTTCGTAAATTATCTGGTTGGTTCTATGAGATCTCAATTTTATTGGACAATTGTTTCTTCAGCTTTGGATCCGAAGGAGACTGATCACCTCATCTTTGAGTTCGAATTTAGAAGAAGCTGTTAGGTAAGAAAAAGTACCATTTCATCATTGTAGAATCAAAACAGAGAATGATATTCAATTTCATAGGAAGATGGAAATTCGATTGTTGGTAGAGATGTTTGTTACTTCTTCTCAACTGAATGACATTGAAGGAGCAACTTGGAATGTACAATTGAAAGAATGCACGTCCGAGAGAGAATGCAAACTTGAAGGTCAAACTGAATCGGAATATTTGATTTTTCCGTTACAAAGTGACTATTCGGAATCGTTTGTGAACTATATATAGATTTTCTAAATTCCAAAAAATTATAAATGGATGGAAAAATCAGAAAAGACGCCAAGAAAACAGATAGAGCAAGCTGATGAGCAATAATGATCAATGCAATGAAAAGTATATCACCAGTAAAAAAATCAGAGAACAGTAGGAGTTTGTAATTCAACACTCAAACGATGGGCAAATGAAGGAAAAATTAGTAGTATCCGAACAATCGGAAACAAAAGGCTCTATGGATGTGATGACATTAGAAGAGTCTTTGGAGTTGAAAGTATTGAAAAGAAAAAGAGAAAGTTATGTTATGCCAGAGTTAGTAGTCAAAAACAAAAAGGGGACCTCGAAAGACAAGTGGAAGACCTCCGAAGAGAATACCCAAATCATGAAATCATCCAAGACATTGGAAGTGGTGTCAACTTCGAAAGGAAAGGATTTAAAACCTTGGTGGACCAAATCATGTCTGGAAATATCTCGGAGCTTGTCATCAGTCATCGAGACCGACTTGTTAGATTTGGATACCCACTCCTTGAACAAATATGCCAAAAGTTTGAGTGCAAAATCGTGGTTCAACATAAAGATGTCAACTCCGATCCAACCAACGATCTTGCCGAAGACTTATTATCCATCGTTACAGTTTTTACCGCCAAACATCATGGACTTAGAGCAGGAGAAAAGAAAAGGAAAAGAAAAGAAGCAGAAATCATCGAATGCAACAAAAAAAGTAAAGTTAGAAAAGGAAGTAATAAAGAAGGAACCAGCAGACAAATGC